>JAZKJV010008308.1:0-77570 GCA_037367405.1 Ottelia alismoides | reverse complement strand
TCCCAAGGATGAGTTACTAGAGGAGGAGATTGCATGGTAGTTCAACATCTTTGATGCAAAGAGCTAACACACTTCCCACAGGAGATACAATTGTGTAATGTTCATGCGGGATAATAATTTGTACAACTTAGATACTATTGTTCTTAAATCCCTAATTCCCATGAGGAGTTCTGCCAAACTATTAATATAAAGGTCGAGTCAAGCTCTATTTTCACATTTTGTTCAGTACGTTGTTATGGAACCCAATCTCATTTCACTTATTCGTTCATTTAGTTGCTCGATAACGAGCAAGGTTTAATCATAGGATGTTGATGAATAGATGATTCATCACTTTAACAATTGAAAATAGAGCTTCATTTCCAAGTAATTATTTGTATTTAATAATTTATATTGTATTATTAGCATTCATGCATGTGTATATAATACCGATATTTCACCATTCATAATTTCATTAGTAAGAAGATAGAATTTGTGTGTAAATAATCACATGTATATTAATACAATTTACCCTTTTTTATTTATTTTTCAATAAATCAAAATTTAAATAAAATAAAATCCAATTTGTACATAATAACAACCATAAATAAGGAAAAGTACTCGAAAAATACTAACAAGTATAAATGACAATAAAACCTAACCCTAGTCTTGAGACGAAAAGTCGCAAAATCGGTGTTCTCTCACATACAGTCTCCTATGAACCCCTACTCACTTTTGAATTAATAATACACTGAATTATCTACAATAAAGGACAAATTCAAAATAATCAGAGTTCATATGTGAAACTTGGGTTTTGGGCCCTTAATGTATTTTGTATACATTGACAGACTTTGACATTATTATTTTATGTACATAATTAACTTATTTGTTTTATTTTTTCTATTTATTTTATTTGATTTATGTTTTTATAAAGTTCAAAAATATACAAACCTAAAATGAACTAAAAATCAAAGAAAATGAATTGTTCTGAGTCGATATATAGAGTCTATATATAAGTCCCATTCTTTTATTTCTCTGGTTTCTGAATTATAAAAAATACAAAAAAAGATCAAGATGTAAATATTTATTTTATATTTTATTTGATTTTATTTCTATTACTTATAGTTTTAAAAAGTCAAGGAGATTGAAATATATAAAAAATCGTTATGTTATGTTCATAGCAAACTGTCAAAAATACACTTTGTACAATTGACTTCTTTTGATTTTGGTTCCTTCACGAACATTGCATATCTCATTGAGATAATCACTTTTATGAAGACCATTTTTCTTCTATTTTATTTTGATTTTCCTTTTTTTTAATTTTCAAAATTTTTTGGATGCGATACGTGGCGCTCCAAGAGATGCCACGTTCCCCCACACTTAACCTATATTAACCGCTCTCACTTTTGATCATTAGATGAAGCACCCATTCATCCAACATTCCATCTTAATTCCCCTTTTCTTATTTTCTTTTAATATTTTTCTTTTTCAATTTTTTTAGACGTGTCGCATGGCCTTCTCTCGATCATTCGATCTCAGTCGATCAAATTGCTCAGACCTTGTCTTCCTCATCAAGTAATTTAGTCGACTCTCATCGTGCCTCCACCTATGCTTCCTTCGAGAGAACTCTTCCTCTTCCTCCCAATACCTACAGTAAAGAATGCCTCTACCTTCCACCTTCATCGCTCCACCTCTCTCCTCCATATCGCCTACGCACCACACCTCTCACCAACACCTAACTCTACCTCTTCAAAACCTCCATTGCCAACTCCATCGTGCATCATCCTCGTGTAGTGAGATTTAGTGTCTCCAGCTCTAGAGAATGCATGGTGACTGTGATGCCTTACTGTATTACAATGACTACGAGACCCTCTGAGTCAAGGAGAGATACATGGAGTAATTCTCCTTTCTTTGAAGCTCCATGGAGATTTTTCAAGTTTCATAGCCACCCCTCTCTAGCTTCTCGAGGCTATAATAGTAGCGTCTTAGCAACTCCAACCATCCCGGAGGAGAAGACCTAGGTAACTCCCTTGCCCTCTTCTTTATCGTTCCTCTTCCACTTCTCCATTTCCTTTCTAGTTGCTCTGCAATTTCTCTGTTATTTTCCTTTTCCTGATGTTTAAAACAAAACAAAATCCAACCATGTTTCTGCCATTATGTCTTGGTCACCTTTATTCCAATCTACATACTCACACCTCACATTGATTAGTCCTTATCCTCTACGTTTGTTAGGACCCCATTTCTAATTTTTTTCTGAAACATCTTGCCAAGATCTTCGTATCTTGAGTCTGAAATTTTCTTGCAGAGTGGTGCCGCACATCGATTACGAGAAGTAACTTGGCATGGGTGGGGTTGTGCTCGACCACATCTCGCCTTGTGATTAGAGTCTACCTCGATCATCCTTAGTCACCTTCTTCAGTTGTTGGACATGCGAGCCCACAGTGAGCTATTACGCAATAAATGTTATTGCAAATATCATTCCCTGATGTGAAATGAAGAATAACTAATTTTGATAATAGGTATCTTAGTACAATTAAGGTTATGTACCAAATTTATATTCATGATCATACATTTGTTGATTCAATTGTCGAATCATAGAGGCTAGTGCTTGGCTGATATCTGAAGAGTTAGACGAGGACTCATCAAGCACCATCAAATGATTGTTAAGAGAGGATCTCCAGCTTGAGTAAGAGATGACAATCCTTTCTCTAATGGGTTAATATCTAACAGAACTCTTGATGCATATCCTCTACATAGGAATATATATTCCTAGGATTTAGATAAGTTAGGTCAAAGAGTTGACTAAACGAGATTGAAATAATCAAGATCTATGTCGTAGGCTATCACAATAAAGGCACACATCCTTTGACCGGAGATAGATGTGTTACTATATGTCTGAGTATACACATTTGGAAGACCGATAGGTTGATCTAATCAAGGTCTATACACCATCGTGATGGTGTGTATACAAGGGCATATGAGTAATATGATCTCTTAAAGGGATCGTACATGTTCATTACTAAACTGAAAGACATGAACTTTCTCATGAGATATTGGGAATCAAATGCCATACTGTTGTCTCGATTTGAAAACTTGACTGAATTTGAAGCTTTGTTGTATCCTTTTAGAAAGTATATGATCAAATACCTAGGTATGATATACGATTTTTGAAAGTATATGATCGATACTAACTCCTAATAAATCAAATGAGAAACTTAATGATAAAATCCTGAAGGTGATAATCTAATTGATCTAAAACTTCAGGTTTATTCGAGGTCTTCCAGTGTGCAGGATGTATAGGTATATAGAATACTTGAGTGTGATGTCATCATAAATGATTGTATAACCATGACACTTTCATTCTGAGGGAGTGATGAATAGGTTTTGATTTTAGTGACTCCTCTTACTATACAAGTAATTTAATCTTGGTCTAAATGTTGGACAGTGATCTGAATGTGATTCATATACAATGATAAGATTAGATTTCCAGCTTTTATTAAATCAATCATTTGTGGGAGGTCCCAGAGACCTAAATTTGAGATATGATCTCAATATCCAACACTATACGTGGAACATACAATCGCCTTATCCTTATCTCCAAGTATCCGCAGAGAAAGCACATTATTCTTGAAAGAATTAAAGGATAATTTCATTATTGCTAAAGTGTTTGAGCATTGAGGAAAATGGTAGTTAAATGTGATTTAATTAACATGAATAATTTGAAATTTATTCATATTATTTGGCCATATAAGGAGAGTTATCTGAGATAATTAAATGTTATTTAATTATCAAAGAAGTTAATAATATGAATGTGATTCATGTTAGTTCAGCTCATGATAATAAAGGTACAAGACAATCAAATGTAAGTTAGTTATCTTGGATATGATCTAAGTGGATAGTATTATCCATATTATTTATATATATTATGTGATTAATAATATATTAGTGAGACCTTATTGTAAATACTTCAAATTAATTGTTGATGTGAATTGGATTCACATTGGAAGTTAATAGGAAATACAGTTTACAATTTATTTTAGGTTATGAATATAATTCATCATTATTTAATGGCATGATTGCAATATTCATAAAATTAATTTGGATTTTTTTGTGAATTAATTTATACAAAAGTTATTGTAAATAAATAAGAAGGAATGGAGAAGTTGCCACCATCCATTCAATGGATGGTGGATGGCCATCCTTGACTTGGTCTCAAAGGTGGCCTCCCTCCTCCCTTTTTTTAGGGAACTATGTGGCCTCCCTCCTGTTTTTATATGCAAGTTAATTTAGTTCAAATTAAATTATGTTGATTATTTAATTTATATTTGATCTAATATAAAATAATTATTGTTTATTTTTACAACAAAATCATAGCCATCGAATAGAAACACAAATGAATTCAACCATTGATTTTGTATTTCACATGGATTGGAATCCATGGACTCCCAGAATACTATAAAAGAAGAGGAAACCCTAGCTCTTCTTTTACAACACTTTGCAAGCCTATCTCTCAATCACATTCTCATTGCACATGCCCCATCTCTCTCTCTCAATGGTTGTCCACCTTGTTCCCTAGAGAGGGTCGTCGTCGTCACCGCATCGTTGTGTTGTTGCTTTGATAATTCGTAGATCTTCATCTACTTAGGTGCATCTTGCTCGTGAAGAAGACATAGGGTCTCATGAGACAAGATCAGTAGATTCACCACTTTGATCATCAACATGGATTGCAAGGAGCACGTGTTTCATCGATGTGCTCGCAAGAATCTCCTCTATCGGATCGGATTTAAGGACTCGATCGCAACCACACTTCAATAAGTAAACTTAATACCTACATGTGGTTTATATGAAATGAGCTTAGAAGTGTTCTTGAATAATGTGGTTTCATCGGTTTTAAATTTCGCTGCCCTGAGCAACTAGTGCGACTAGTCTCTCTCGATCGCATATGATGTGATCATCACACTTCCATGACATGGTTAAGGATTGTTCCCTAACCTTCAAGTGGTATCAACACCTTGATCGAGGTCTTGTATATGATCCAAAACCCGTGGTGAACAAGGTTTAGTAGTTGGAGCGGGAATCATTGTTTTTGCATTGGATGCAAGATTCGAATCAAATTTTTGTACAATAAAAATATATTGCTTGTATGTTTTTTAGATGTATTATTTTGTTTAAAAAATGTATTTATAATGTCTAAATATGTCCCAAAATAGAATCCTAATGTTGGTACCAAAAGTGGATAAAATGATTCGAAAGTTCTCGTTATGAAAGTTGTTTTGCATGTATTCATAGATCTGTAAGAAAAATAATTGTGGTTACTATTTTCCCATCATGAAACATGAAATAGACACTTATATTAAGTATAGAATCAAAACAGCAGACCACTGGAATTTATTTCACTCGATTACGACTCCATTTGCCCTGGATATTTCATATGTAGTGAAGATGAATCGGAAGATGATTAAATCATCAAACCTCTCTATTTGATGTGTTTATAGTTCAATAGAAACCATGAAAATTATGAATTTGCCTTGATTAAATATAATGCCTAATAATTATAGAATAATTGATTAATCAACATAGGCCATTGATGAATGTTTCATGAAATCCCTAGTTTATACTACAATATTTCTAGGACAATCTCTACTTGCAAAATATTATTTCTTGAATAGGATTAGGGATTTGTTTAGAAAAACTCAATATAATATTAATCATGATGATTTTGATAATTATTATATATGGATTGTGCAGCTCCTCCATTCCAGAAAATAAGATTTTGTCGACCTTTGCATTCACCGACCTGCATGAGATTGATTGATCTGAGCAACACTCAGGGGCACCTTGCTCCATCGGTCGTATATTGAGAAACACAGGGGAAGCGACGTGTTTGGAAATCCCTATCAGTCTCTTTGATGGAGGTGGAAGAATCGAGATGATGACGAATGAAAATGTCAATGAAATCCGTGTCTATCCTCGGGAGAGATAGGACCATTTTATGGAGATGATAAAGTTGGAGTGCTTCCGACCATGCTCGCGAAGGTCCGACCAATGTCAATCTCCTCGACGAGGCCGTTGGCGTAAACCTCGACATCGTGTTGCATTAGAATTTATTGGGAGGAAGAACGATGGGGTGGGATTTTGGGGTTGAAGAGAGGGAAAATAGGGAAAAAGAATTGGAGTATTTGAAGTGGAGGGAAAATGTTGCACAATAGAGGCAAATAACAATTGGCTCCTCGCCAAACATCATTCCAAATATTAAGTTGTATATTGAAAGCAAATTCGAATTCCAAAGATTAACCCGTCAAGAAAAACTTATTTAAAGTGACAATTGTAAAGTCATCACCAATAGCCGTCATATTTAAAACATTTTCCTGTAGTGAGCTAAGAGACCTTTCCGATATTCCGAACTGATTATAGTCAATTAACATCCAATAGACCAACGATCCAAACCCATTACTTGCAACGACACAGCTCTACACATTTTAAACATATCATATTACCATTTTATCCAAACATAATAATTAATTTCTGTTTACCCCTCGTGTAGTAGCATTTCTGCCTTATAACTTGAATGCGATTCTATTTTACGAATAATAACACACGTATTTGTGTAAGAAATATACTAAAAACAAAGACTCCTGTTATGTGGAATCTGTATTTGGTACAATAGTAAAAGAGGTATAGGAGGGGATCCTTGATGATAACTGATCACTCTATAATCTGACTTCCATGCCGTTGGATCGTGATACAATGATGATCTATTAATTATCACCATTAGGAAGCCGAAAAACCTCTTTGGGAGTTGGTTCATCTCAGCCTAAAGAGTTGTGATATAGATGTGCACTCAACCTTTACATGTAATATGCATGATAGAGAAAGAATTGCCTCATTACATGCTTTGCCAAACTACGTGTTAAGCCCACGACAAACCCATCATCATCTCTGATGAGACCATTCCACTCCACCCATCCATGCCAGCCGAAGATAAGTTGCACAAAAACATTAGTCAGCACTAAATTATAAGTTATAATGCAAATCAACTTTCTCTTGGGGATATCACCGCAAAACCCCCCCTGGAGAGAATAAAAACAACGGAGTTGCTCCTCTCAGCTCTACAATCCAACCACCATTTGAACGCTTTAGAGAGGGGAAGTTTTGCCTCCAGCGACCACCATGAGAGAGGAGAAGTTGCAGACGAAGGCTATACCCGCCGACAAGATCACCCCCACTCAGCAGAGCAGCGACGAGGAGGATCCCTCAAAGTGGTCCTCCCGATCTTCTCGCCGCAGTCGCCGCAGGGGTCGGCTCATCATAATTTCCGGCAGTCTTGCTGCGGCTGCCGTCCTCGTTGGCGCCGTATTCCTTATACTGGCCTTCACCGTGTATAAGATACGCGAACCGACTATGAAGGTGGACGCCATCACCGTCCAAAGAAGGGACGGCCGCGGCGGCAGCGGGTCGCTGTTCGAGTCCATTTTTGGAAATTCGACGGTCGAGATCGCCGCGTCGGTGAAGAACCCGAATCCCGTGACGTATTACTACGACAAGAGCGTGACGTCTTTCTACTACAAAGGGACGCTGCTCACCGAGGCGCCTGGTCCCTCCGGCAAAGCCGCAGCGGGTCGCACTTACAAGTATATCTTTCTGTTTTTCGCGATTTTCTTTTATTCGATCGCTGGTATTGAATTAGATCAATAATTTGACATGAGGATTAAAAGTTTAAAACCAAACCCAGACGCTGTTATTTCTACTTTATTAAAAGAGGCTCCATTTGTTTCGGGATCTTCCTTCCCATTTCTCGTTGTTATTCCTTTATTATTAATTATATTGCTATGCTTTTTATTTTTAAGATTGACGTTAGCTCACGCAACTGCCAATAATATTTCGAAGACAATTTGTTGTTCGACTATACAATCTTTGCTTTAATTCGAACTTTGCCCAGAGCCAGAACTTTTTATGTGGCGTTCTTCTATATCTTCCCATTATGACCTCTCGACATGGAGGTACTGATGGTGATGGGAGATGAAGAAAATGTTTTCTTTTTTGACTTTTTTGGATGAACCACATATCCATATTTACTGTCAAAACTGAGGTCCGTTTGACTTTTGGGAAAACGTTATCGAGGAAATTTACTACTGTAAAAACTATAAGTTGGTGTACACTAGTTGGTGTACACTGTTAGTTCTGGAAAAAAGCTTCTTTTGTTTTTTTCCTTATCAGGAAGCCCTTTACATCACCTAGATAGATTCTCAAGGTTTAAACTCGATCCAACGACGAAAAGAATTCCAAGCTTTCTCGCCAACTCGTTCAGCTGAAGGTAAAAGCATTGATTTGCCTTGTGCGTATTATGCCTGACAAGGTTGGTTATTATATTGGCGCAGGTTGAACGTGACAGTGGAGGTGTCGAACTTCAAGCTGGACGACTCCTTGGTGGAGAAGGCGCTGCAAGAGGGTGTGGCAGATGTCGACGCGTCGACTATGATTGACGGCCACGTCAAGATCCTTGGGCTGGTCAGGCATCGCGTGGACGTTCTGTTGAACTGCACAGTGTCTTTGGCAGTGGTAGATCTCAAAATAGTTAATCAGTCGTGTGTGCAGCATGTCTGGACCTAGACTTGATGACGGGATCTCTGCGATTGCAACACTTGAATGTTAGTTGTAGGATGGGCAGATGTGATTAATATACCCGCGAGGTTTCTCCTATATATATTTGGGTGGATTTTCTCCACCTTTTCCCCTTCTAATTTCAATGTTTCGCTATCAGTTTACACGTACAAGTTGACTAGCGTGAAATAATGTAGATGAAATAAAAACGGTCTTGAAGAGTTAGTACAAAGTTCCTCTTCTGTAGTTATGGAGTCAAAGCTATGCATCTGCTTACTGAGAAGCCACGTCTCCCAGCCGTGGTCAAATATGCATTAAGATATAAACTTATCTTTGAAAGTCTTTACTTAATAATAATATAAATATACACGGAATCAGTCGACAAAGATCAAGGTCAAACTGTCAGAATAACAAAACAAATATTGACCTGTAATAGATGAAGTCCGAAGACACAATATCGTGCGCATGTCCCATGAGTCTAGAGATGAATTTATTTTTTAACTTCCAATTCATTCCTCAAATGAAATGCCACATATCCCTCCCATGATTTGCAGTGATCCCCACTCTAGTTTGAAAGAAAAAAATCTATTTATTTCGCACCCAACTTGAATTCGAAAATCATCTTAATTGCCTTTATAGGGTCCTAATAAGGGATGCAAAAGTATTGATATGGATACCAACATCCTCTCAAAAATATGGACATGGATATCGAAATAGATGTCATGCGGATATCAAAAATGGAAATCATATCCTTAAATATGTATACAGATATGGAATTTGATAATCATGATTCGGATACGGATATTTAAGAAACGGATACTAACTATCCTAAACATAATAGGTATCTTCTAATATTGATACTCGGAAAAGAGGAGATTACAAAGTTGTAATTAATGGATGACTAAACTTAAATTCCATATATCTAAAATGCAACATGATAAACAAGAAAATAAATTGAAATATTGAATGATATAAATTGTGTAGCATGTAATTGAATTGCATAATTGTGTACCCTTTTCTATATTGAATTGGGTTCCAAAATACTAATAGTAATGCAACACTATAACAATAACAAACTAGAAAGACATACATGAAATGATATATATATATATATATATATATATATATATTGTGAAATGGTCCTAATATCAAATGTGAAAATACATTATCTTTTTTGGCATTCCATGATGAGGTACGAATTCTTAATAGTGCTATATTGGGGTATGCAAAGAATTCATGAAAGAAAAAATTGCATATCTTGTTTACTCAACATATAAACAAACAACTACAAATTATATATATATATATATATATATATATATATTGATTAAATCTCCTAACAAAAAACGCCATAAAAAAGAAATATAGGTCAAACTACTTTGACAATAATCGGAAATTTAAATTCCAAAAATTCCAACAAACTAGAAATGACACATGACATGACATGAGTGGTATTCCTTCTTCTTCTTGATATTACCTACCAATATAAGAACAAGAAAATTTTAATTTTTAAAATCATATCTGCTTTTATGAAAGATTAGTTTTAAATACTTTACTATACCATAGATCATCACCCTCCATGCTATCGAATCTGTAAACATCTATTTCCTCCATTTTCTTTCCCTAAAATGAGAACCATTTGCAAAAATCGAAGTTGAATTAAAAACAAGCAAGGTGGTCTCTAAAATGTCATAATGAATTATTTTTAAAAATACTTGCGGAAGGTATGTCTTCAACATCCTCAAAGATTATAGAATCATTGGATGCATCATATGAATCTAACATACATAAATATTATGTGAATTTATGGAGTGTGATTCAAATAAGATTATATAATACAAGTCTCACAATTTGTTTCATTTTTTATCCAATCTTGTGTACATCTTAATACATCTACCATCTATGTATTCAACCTACTTCGATATGCATCTTTTCTACCTTACTTTCTTCTCCTTCCCCCCTCATATAATATTCGACCACCGATGACGAATGCAGATCCATATGCAACAGTAGAAACAAGAACACCAATAATGTCTTTAGCTATTTTTCCAAGTAATGGATATCACATAACATTTTGCTTCCACTACGCAAGGATATCAAAGTTGATTTCACAATAATATTTACATCGCAAACACTTTTCTTTCACATACTCATTGATTTTAGATTCTTTAGGTTGGATATCCTCATCATCCATCACTTGTGTAAATCTACTTCTTATTTTTTCTATACTTATTAGATCAATTGCATTTTTGATGGAATTGATATCGCAGTAGAATTTTATGCTTTCAGATGAGTGTTTCCAATAATAGTTTAAGAATAAAAAAAATCTTGATTACTTCATGCAGTTCTTCTAACTTTCTTTCTCCTTTTTATCCATAATATTATTAACGTATATTTCTACTACCTTCACCTTGCATCTTGGGTCCAAGAAACAAGCAATAATCAACAATTTATTACATATGTTTGTTGACTGTGGGAACTGATCTGCTAACCTAACAAGCTTAGCCCATAGTCTTTGTGGCGATCGATCCATGATGAACAATAATCAACCCACAATCAAAGATAAAATCAATATAAATGTGTAATAACTATACAAAATCTGTGTACAATATAAGTATGTAGAGTGTCAAACTACAAAAAGCAAATGAGGCAAAGGGAAGGATCAATTATAACTAATTAACATCTATTTAAATTCTTATTTACATGGACATTTTTAGGATTTTTGTTTCTATACTATATGGGTTTTCAATTTATATTTTTAATGTTTCAATTTTCAAATTTTTTAGTTTTTAATTGTGAAAATATAAAATATAATAATTTAGAAAATATATATACTATATAGATAAAAAGAAGAGAAAAATATATTTTAGATTTTTTTAAATAAGTTGACTAAAGTAAAAGTAAAATAGATAAAATAATTTCTTATTTTATGTATTTTATCTATTTTTGATGATTTTTTAGAGAATGTCTAGGGTTTAATAAATATTTATCAACGATAAAATAACCCTAAACTATATGTATACTATATATTACAAAGAGAATTCATAAACACACAAAAATATTTTTGGAATTTTCAAGAATTTTAGCCAATTTCTATAAGGTTTACTATGTTTTGTAATTTTTAGGAGCTTTGTTTTTTATTTTCTACAATTTTAAAACATAACATAAAATATGCTTAATAGGCCTACTTATTTTTTGGAATTAATAATATTTTTGTAATTTTTATGTGTTAAAAAATAACAAATAGAGGAAAATGTAATGTTTTTGTATTTTATAAATTGGAAAGCAATTTCAATATTGTGTAAAAACATAAATGTGATAAAAATTTGTTCTAGGCACTTCAAATAATTTTCCATGATTTTTAGTTTTTAAATTATATTTAAATTTAATAAAATGAAAAATAAGATAAACCAGGGCAATAAGGTCGTCATTACTAAATACAAGAAGTTTACATGCATTTCATTACAAAAATAAAAGTCTAGGGTCCAAGTACATAATATTCCTAATTAAATATAGAAATTTAAATCTTTTGCACTAATTAGGGACTAATTTTAAAATAAAACAAGTTCTTGGTTCAAAATACAATTTAACCCAAACGAATATTACATTTTGTTTACAAATTTTTAGGATCAATTTGAAATATCCTAACCCAAAAGAGACTTTGTGCAAAATGATCAGGCACCTTATGTGGAGAGACATGTTAGAATTGAACCTAAGTGTAATAAAAAAATGTGAGGGTTTCAACATAAATATTACAAAAGTTTTATAGTACAAATAAACATTTAAAGATTAGAAATAAATTACAAAAGGTGAGAGGTTTAAGTTATAAAATACTCAATCCCGAATGCTAATAAATAGTGGAGATTAAATCACTTAAGAGTAATAGGACGGCTTAGATGTACACAGGTTTGTATTTGATCCAACGACTATGTTATAAACTGGAGGCTATGTCTGATTGAATGGCGGGGAGATGAGGACCTAGAACAGGGAAGAATGTCCCAGGTCTGAGCTTCAATTATTGATATTTCGTCCTCCGATGATGGTTTAGCCCACTAATGGTCTCAAAAGTTGCAAGGAAGCATTCCGCATATGCTATAGGTGCATAGATGATCAAGGTTCACAGAGAGAGACATAGAAGTCCTTTGCATCTCGGGCACCTAGGTTTACATGCAGGTCTTTGATTCTATTCCAAAGGGAGGTCTTTAAGGGTTTGTAACTACAACAAATGGACTAGGCTTAAAGGATACTTTCTTGACCAATAAAATAGCACTAGATCACAAAAAATATGGTGAATGGCATGGGTCTCTGACGATGTAGAGAATGGAGACTTGAATTGACTAATCTGTGCAAGATCAAGGTTGGTTCAGGTGGGGTATCAGATGTAGAACATGAAGTGGACTGAGAGAGGAGTGAATGGTAGTTGAAACATGAGATTCACTTGTGAAAACAGTGTCTAGAACCTAGAGCTCTGGAAATATTTGTTATTGGTATTTTTTTATCTAAAATAGATCAAATCAAACACAACTAACTCCTAACTAAGTTATTAATTATCCTAGGAATTAAAAAGACTAAGGTAAACAAATGATGAATTCTGGATTCATCTACATTATTTATCTACATTCTCTCTCTAGATTAAAAATATCACTAACATTCATTGATAATTAATCCTGATTAATTATTGACCTATGTAAATAACTAACCAAAATTATTGTATAATAAATAACCTGATTATTATGCCTATATTTTATGTTTTTATTATATATTAAAAATAAAAAAATCAGTTTAATATTGAACATAATAAATTTAACATAAAATATTAAAGAAAGATTCAAAAAATAAGAAAAAAAATTAAAATAAGTAATTTATTACTTCAAATTACTTACAAAAGTATTTTCTATATATATATATATATGATATGTTCTCTCTGTGAGTTATACAGGAAAGTTGTAGATCTACATGAAAGTTGTAGATCTCATTGAGATCTACAACTTTCATGTAGACAACTTTTTCTAATTTCACTTCTAACTATTATTTCTGAATTTATCTTTAATTTACTATTTTCATTAAATTCTGATTAGGCCACATGGCACCACACACTTCAGCCATGTGGCTCCTCCAATTAAGCCACATGCCTCCTTCCTTCACCATCAGATAAGCTTTGATGGTCTTATCATCATCATCCATCAGCACTTAATTCTCAGCCACTTGATCGCTTCCATCGATTACATCTCAGACACTCACCCTCGTCCAAATGTGGGATGTTAGATCTCAAGATCACCTGGTACTAGTCCATCTTTAATATCCGACCCTCTTAACTTCCATCCAAACCACTAGACTTTGACCCATTTCTTCATCCACCACCCACAACCTCCCACTTCAATTCAACCATCATCCTCTTCTCCTAAATCTATAATCCACACCTGTTAGCAATGTGAGCCCCAGGCGAACCATTCCTACAATAAATGTTATTGTAATAAAAAAAATTATCAATGAAAATTTTTGATTTTTTTTCACTCTTTCTGAGATTGAATGAATGAATGCACTATAAGGTCCCTCTGTACAATAAGGGTTATGTACCACGGCCAGCTTGATGATCATACAGATATTGATTCATTGAGTGAATCATAGAGGCTGATGCTTGGATGAATATCTAAGGAGTTAAATAGAGGACTCATCAAGCATCGTCGAATGATTGTTAAGTAATGATCTCCAACCTGAATAGGAGATGGCAATCCCTTCTCAAATGGCTGATGTCTGACTGACCTCTTGATGCTGGTCCTCTGCATGGGAATAGTGATTCGGAGGTGTCAGATCAGTTGAGTCAATGGGTCGACTTAACGAGATCGAGATAACCAAATACTTATGTTGAATACTATCACAGCATAGGCATGCATCCTCTGACCATAGACATATGTGTTGCTATATGTCTAAGTGTGTACATTTGGCAGACCAATAGGTTGATGACCAAACCAAGGCCTATACATCGGCGAGCTGGTGTGCATGTAAGGACATATGAGTAATACGATCTCTCAAAGGGATCATACAGGTTTACTTATGAAACGGGAGACATGAGCTCACTCATGAGGTGCTGGGACTAATCAAATTCCATGCATGGTCATCATGCTTTGGAAGCATGACATGAATTTGAAGGTAAGATATATGCTTTGTGAAAGCATATGATCTATACCAAATCCCAGTGACCAAGATTGAGAAACTTAATGATCAAACCCTGAAGATGACAGTATAAAAGTGATCTTATTTTCAAAATGATCATAGGTCTTTCAATATGCAGGATGTACAGGTATTGGGAATACCTGAGGGTGATATGATCATAAACGATTGTATAAACATGACGCTTCCATTCCGAGGGAGTGATGAAACAAGTTTGGATTTTAGTGACTCCTCTCATTAGAGAAGTGACCTAATATTAGTCCATGAACTGGACATTGATCTGAATGAGATTCAGATGCAATGAGAAGATTAGGTCTACGGTCTTGATTTGATCAAGCATTAGTGGGAGGTCCATGGTATCTGGATTTGAGATATGACCTCAACATCCAAGTCACTATACGTGGAACAATACAATCGCCCTGTCCTTATCTTTAAGTATCTGAAGGATATGGTTAGATCCTCAAGCGCATCACGGAAGCGTGAGCATCGTATCGAATACGACGAAGAACGACTAGTCGGACTAGTTGTTCTGTGCAGCGGAAATTAAAATTTTTTTCATGTGACGAAACCACATGATCCAAGGACACTTCTCGGATCGTTTCGTCTAAACTACAAACAAGTATTAGGGTTACCTCTTGAATCATGATTGTGATCGAGTCTCTAAACGAAGAGACCTCCTGTCTCAAGTCCGATCCGACGGAGGAGACGCTTGCGAGCGCGGGGATGAACCGCGTGCTTCTCGCAATCCATGTATGATCCAAGCGGCGGATCTCCTGATCTTGACACACGAGATCCGACGTATTCTTCACGAGCAAGGCACACTGAAGTAGACGGAGTTCCACGAGCAAACTATAGGGTAGCATAACGACGACGCTGCGGCGATGGAGAACCTCTCTAGGAATCCATGGTGGATGGCCCTGAGAGGGAGAGAGAGAGGGCGTGTAGAGAGAAAGAGAGAGAGAGAGACTTGTTGTCTCGTGTTGTGTAAAGAAGAGCAATGGGGTGCCTCTCCTTTTATAGGGTTTTGGGAACCATGGATCTCAATCCATGGGACAACACAAATCCAATGGTCCTCATTGATTGTGTTTCTTTCAATGGCTTAGATTTTGTTGGAAAAAATCCAACAACAATTAATTTAATAAAAATCAAATATACAATAAATATAATTTTATTTATATCAAATCAATCTCCATAGGAGAAACAGGAAAGGAGGCAAGCCTCCTTCCATAAGGAGGGTGGACGGCCACCAATTCCTCATGGGAATTGTGGCCGTCCACTCTTCCTATATGGAAGGTGGATGCCCTTTTTCCTATTACATGAGATTACATTATCTCATGATTCTCTCCAATATTTGCAACAACTTTTGTTGCAAATTATTTCAAAAAAATAAATCCAATTTATTTGGTGAAAATTGCAATCATGCCATTGGAAATTTGTGAATCATATTCACAACACAAAACAAAATGTAAATTATATTTTCAATTCAATGTCCAATATGAATCCAATTCACATTAACATTTAATTAACAAATGTATATTACAAATAGCTCTCTTATATATTATAAATCACATTTATAATGTATATGACTAATATGGATATTGCTATCCACATTATTCATATCCATGATAATTAAATCTCATTTAATCATCTTGGATCTTTATTCTCTTGTTCTCAAATAATATGAATCACATTCACATTATTTACATCTTTGATAATTAAATCACATTTAATTATCTCAGATAACTCTCTTTATAATATGAATCAAATTCATATTACTCATGATAATTAAATCACATTTAATTATCCATTTTCTCAATGCTCGGATATATATATCAACAATAGAATTCTCCATGAACTCCTTCAAGGATAATGCGCTTTCTCCGCAGATACTTGGAGATAAGGACATGGCGATTGTATTGTTCCACGTATAGTGACATGTATATTGAGATCATATCTCAAATCCAGATCGCGGGCCTCCCATAGATGCTTGATTAAATCAAGACCGTAAATCTAATCTTCTCATTGTATCTGAATCACATTCAGATCAATGTCCAACACTTGGACCAATATCAGATCACTTCTCTACTGAGAGGAGTCACTAAAATCCAGACCCATTTCATCACTCCCTAGGAATGGAAGCATCATGGTTATACAATCGTTTATGATCACATCACTCTCAGGTATTGCCAATACCTGTACATCCTGCATACTGGAAGACTCAGACTAAACCCGAAGTATTGGATCAACTTTATACTGTCTGCTTCATGGTTTTATCAGTAAGTTTCTCATTCGATCATTGGGAGTAGGTATCAATCATACACTTTCCAAAAGCGTATATCATACCTAGGTCTTGATCATATACTTTCCAAAAGTATATATCAAACCTACAAATTCAGTCAAGCTTCCAAAGCGAGACGACCGTGCACACGGAATTTGATTCTTCCCAATATCTCATGAGTGATATCATGTCTTCCGGTTCAGTAACTGGACCTGTATGATCCCTTTGAGAGATCGTATTACTCATATGCCCTTATATGCACATCAGCGCGCCGGTGTATAGACCTTGGTTAGGTCATCAACCTATTAGTCTGCCAAATGTACATACTTAGACATATAGTAACACATCTGTCTCCGGTCAGAGGATGCGTGCCTGTATCGTGACAGTATACGATATAGGACTTCGGTTATCTCGATCTCATTAAGTCAACTCTTTGACCTAACTACTCTGACACCTCCGAATCTCTATTCCTATGTAGAGGACCTGTATCAAGAGGTCGGTCAGATATCAACGTAAATGAGAAAGGATTGCCATCTCCTACTCAGGCTGGAGATCATCTCTTAACGATCATTTGACAGTGCTTGATGAGTCATCAATCTAACCCATTAGATATTCATTCAAGCACCACCCTCTGTGATTCAATAATTGAATCAACAACTGCGTGATCATTAAGATGGCCATGGTACATAACCCTAATTGTACTAAGGGACCTATTATGCAAACCATTTATTCTTCATTTCAGAGCAGAGAATGATATATGCAATAACATTTATTGCATAATGGCTCGGCGTGGGCTCGCATTTCCAACAATCTCCCACTAGCCCAAAGAGCCATTAATGGGCTAATCATTTAAACCCGCACTCATGTGACAATCATAGGCTATTTAGAAAATAGCTAGGTAAGCTGACCAGTCACTCTGTTCCCGCGAGACTACGCCAAGTCCTTTTACGACACTTGCGTATCCCCAGTAACAGTGCTCGCATTTAATGCGAACGTTGCATCTTATGCAACCAAATACTCAATCTTGTTAGTTACAGTGTCCTTGACACTACAGCTTAACAATTATAATAACCAGTATTTCCATAATCCTTATCAGAATACTCTTATTCTTGGAGATCACTATCTCTTAAGGTATCCACAATTAAGACCTTTTAGATCTCTATCTATAAAGTCTTAAGTTTTTTGAAGATAAGACTTTGAGATCACTATCTCAAAAATCTTGTCATCTATGAATATTTTGCATTTACTGCAACCAAGTGTTTTATTTCCATAGTAGGATTAGTAACAGTTTGCTACTCCCACTGCATGGCAGCCATCTGGCTTTTGTACACATCTAGCACACACCCGGCTTCTCAGAACTGATGCCCAAGGGCAAGTAGTTCTAGCATTCACTTCCTCAACTCTTTGAGGTGTTATCCCTTTAGATAGGTCAGTACCATATCTTAAGGGAAGGAAGTCTTTCTTGGAATTTCTAAGAATAGAATATGTCCAAGGTGTACTACAAATGTGACAATCCCATTATCCTCTGCTCTTTGCTTCTGAACAATTTCAGAACTAAGATCTAAGAGGTATCTTTGAAATCATATTTCAAGATATGGAATAGACAGTCTATAAAACACTTATTATCATCCTTATATCATTCTAAATGATTAGGATATTATCTACATTTAGCACGATGAACACAAAGGCACTCCCACTAAGCTTCACATGGCTCATCCAGATTCTATCTGAAATTGTAACATTTATAATTTCATCTAATCTTATGATCCAACTTCAAGAAGCTTATTTGAGTTCATAGATGGATCCTTAGCTTTCACACCTTGCTTTTCTCAACCATGAAGCCTTGGGGCTACTTCATGTGAATATCCTCAGAGAGGTATTCATAGAGGAATGCAATATTGACTTACATCTTGAAGATGCAATAGTCAAGTTGTGTAGCTAAGATTAGCAATATTCTGATGGTTTTAAGCATGGTCACTGAAGAGCAAGTCTCATCGCAAGAAATGTCTTCTCTTCCGATGTGTAGCTCATGGCTACGAACCGTGCTTTGAAGGTTTCCACCTTCTCATCAGGTTCCCTTTCTCTTGAAGATCCATTTACACCTTTACAGGTATTACCCATATAGGTGGATCCTCGAGGGTCTATATACAACACTTGTATATGAAGTCTACGTTAGACTTTTATTGCTAAAATCCATCTTTCCAAGTCATGATCCTTAGGAGCTTCATCACATGAAGTCCGATCATTGTCAGACTTAACTGACACATGGAATATATCCTCAAACTCATTGAAGAGGCATTAATGTTTCGTCATTATTTGTCCTTTTTAGTTTCCAATTTCAGGAGCCTCATTATCTTCTCAAGATTAAATGAGTTCCTACACTTCATTTTCATCTTGATTCTCAAGAGTCTCAACCTCTGAGAATCACATTCTCAGAGATGAGATACTTTAAGAATCTCAAGGTCATAAAGTAGGTATCCAATACCATCCTTTATTTTCCTAATGAAGCAGCACTCTCAAGTGCTAGATTCCAGCATACATGGAACCTTACTAAGGATATACATTGTAGTCTCTACTACACATACATACCTGGAAACTAAGGGATAAATTATGCTAAAATTTATCATTGAAAAGATCATGTCACACATGATCCAATTGTATCTCCCTATAACTCTATTGAGTTAAGGTGTGTTAGGAGGATTGAGATAGAAATGATATTCATATCTCTATAAGGTATTCTTTGAATTTATCTAGCAGGTACTTGCTACCTAGATTAGATCAAATTCATTTTGTCTTCCTTCAAACTTTGGTTCTAAACCAAAAATAATGAAATCTTTGAACATTTCAAAGGTTTCTTAGGTGAAGAGAAGAAATCTCATATCATACATAATCATCAACAGATATCACATATCCATAATGTTTACTATGATATAGATGATCCACATACATCAATATGTATGAGATCCTGAATACCTTGACATCTTACACCTTTCCCAAAGAATGGTGTATTGGACATTTTACTTTGAATACAATATTCATAAGTATGTAAGTTTTGAAATTTTAGACATTCTAAAGTTTCATCTCTTATTAGTTTGTTGATCAAATCGATAGATTAATGTCCAAGGCTCGATGCTAGATCATTGTCATATGATATTCATCCTCCTATTGATTTTATAAAGATTTTAATTTCAGTATTTAGAAATGTTAATGAACCATTCATTAATTTTCTAATTTAGTGGGGTCCACTAGATTTTAGATTACTATCTGAAATATCTCCATCATAACTCTTTATGATAGTTCTACCTCAGAATTCATGTTTATTTTCAACATTTAGAAACAAACAATAGTGTATTCTTATATCTGGGTCATAGAGACATTCTCTAAGACTAAGGGCTCTCCCACTGAAATTAACAAGTCTATCGATCCAACAGAGATTGTTGCAACAATTGCATCAATATCCATGTGGATAACTATAAACCTTAAGATCAATTTTTTTTCAGTCTTCTAAAACATATGCAACCCATTGCAAGTGTTGTCAGAAGATTGAGATACAATTATTAGACTCTATCTTATCAAATAAGAAAGTCAATTTCAATGATTTATGTAGATTATTTTGATGCTCTATCCGAGTCCTTCTATAAAGATTTTAGACAGACTTGATAGTCATACTGTCAACACATCAACTTATTGCAGTTTTGGCATTCATCCAACACTTTGGATGTCATATGGAAGTCACAGAAGTCCAGTCAACTCTTTGACTTTCCTTCTTTCTTGGGTCCAACCCATGCTTCCACTGCGCTCCCTTTATCTATAAGACTAAGGATCTCTTACGTTAAATTCAAAAGAACTCAATGTAAGAGTATTTCAACATTTATACATGCTTCATTAAATTCATATAATATGAATATTATGAAGCATCATTAATGACTAGAGTATAGACAGTAGAACGATGACACTCATCGTATCTACATCCATCTAAACTCTTGAAACATTGGTTCAGGTAGGTATTCAAACATTTTGAATACATCATCTCTTATAGAGCCACCATTCTGCATGATGCAGTGAACCATGTCATAAATGTCAAGAGCACATATGTATGCCAGAATATCTTCTTAAGTCTTTATAAGGATTATTTGACAATTGCGATCATCATTAACATGTTACTTCCAAAGTACATCCGATGAGATCAAGACTATAGCGACATACAAACCCTAGGGTTGTAGTCCTATTATCTATTTAATTGTCATTCCTTATTATTATGAGGAAACTTGCACATTGCAACCACATACATTATGTGTTCAACTGCAAGTACAATATCTGGATCATGAGTCCAATCCATGATATTTTACTGGTTATTATTGAGTATAACATTGAGTGGGTTTTAATGAAGGATTATCTGAAATAAGACATTTGCATAAATATATATATATATATTTATATTTTACTTTGATTTAGGAATTTTTATATCAAAATTGTCTTGTCTTGTCAACACCGAAAGTTCATTCCCTTAACCACTTTCACTGTAAGAGATATACTTACCATTATATCTCAACAAGATCTGGGATCTCCTTCCTTATATTTGTTACAACCCAATAATATGAGAATCTGCAACTCGGATAAAAAGAAGCGGGAACACATTCCACCTTGCAAGTCCAACTTGCATTCCCAATTCGGTCTATAACACCCGGGCCCACCGCCCTTAAGGCGATGTTGACCCATCGTTAATTGAACCAACCATCAACAGGAATAGTACTCGCTATACGCAATCCAATATCGCCCCAATAATATGAGGATCCGATATTGGGGTCACTACGTATACGGCCTTACTCTTTCGAGAGGTAAAGAGCCCAATCCAGATGCGCTTGCATACAGGAGCTGTCACTTCGGACATGCGTCTCCTACATACAATCCCTGGTGACGGAACCCTTCACCTTGACGGGAGACCATGGATGTCACTTATGTGATCCTCTATATCATATTGAAATTCTAATTAATCATTATGAATCATATTCATTATGATTAATTCTTCCAAGGGAAATAACATCTCTATTCATAATAGAGTGTTTTAATTTTAATTGGATTCCAATTAATCTAATCATATTAAATTAATGATCCAATTAATATCCGACAAATATTTTAATAGTTACTTGAATTATGGTATTATCTCAAATACGTATTATTTCGAATTTTAATAATTAGAAATACATCATGATTTCTTAGGCATTATACTAACCCTACCCGCTGTCATGGCCAGTACCGACAAGAGTGGGACGAACCACATACGTTGCAACCCGCAACCCCAATGCTCTCCGACTAGACACCATATCCACCTCGGGAAAGGATAATGCAAAATAGATCATTTTGTACTTGAGATGATCATCGGTTCTTCAACCGAAATTATACCATATAATAATAATCAAAACAATTTTGATTAAAATTATAATGAGATTTGCTAAACAAATCCCAAGTCCTATTCAAGCAACATGTTTGTTGGAATGTTGATCATGAAGATCATGTAACCAATCTTGATCTAGATCACATCTAATCATTTATTGGTTAGGGCAAAGTCATTTAAGGAAATAATTATCATAAAATATATCTCAAATATTTATGCACAATCATTCCAGGAAATTAAACAATTTATTTTCACTAATTAATTAAATGACAATCACTAGGTTCTTGATTAGGAAAGTATTTTCAGCAGTGACCCTCACTTACTAAAAATACCGTGTCTCAATCAATTTAAATCCAAATTAAGCAAAGTAAATTTCTAAAGTTTGCTAACTTGATTTACAACAGAACCCAAGTAATTTGCATGCATTTCAAGCCGTTTCAAATCCGTAATTAATATTTTAATTACGTCGTGATCCGCAGTCCCCGAAACAGTGGATACATGTTCACTAAAATGAGCAAATCTTGAGCAAACGGAATCGAAATCACGCAAACTCAGATCCTACCGTTTCCTTATTTAATGGGGAACAAAATTCAATTATTATTTTACTTTTTAAACAATTTAAACAGTGCCGAAAATAATATCAAAACAGAGATACGAAAATGAAATGCAAGAAAACTTTCGCATACCCTAATGAACCCAAGTAGTCTTCGGTTTTTGGATCGTATCCAAAACCACCGACCTAAGGCTCTGATACCACTTGAAGGATATGGTTAGATACTCAAGCGCATCACGGAAGCGTGAGCGTCGTATCGAATACGACGAAAAACGACTAGTCGGACTAGTTGTTCTGTGCAGCGGAAATTAAATTTTTTTTCATGTGACGAAATTACATGATCCAAGGACACTTCTCGGATCGTTTCGTCTAAACCACAAACAAATATTAAGGTTACCTCTAGAAGCGTGGTTGCGATCGATTCTCTAAATGAAGAGACCTCCTGTCTCAAGTCTAATCCGACGGAGGCGACGCTTGCGAGCGCGAGGATGAACCGCGTGCTTCTCGCAATCCATGTTGATGATCCAAGCGGCGGATCTCCTAATCTCGACATACGAGATCCGACGTCTTCTTCACGAGTAAGGCACACTGAAGTAGATGGAGTTCCATGAGCAAACCATCGGGCATCATAACGACGAGGCTACGGCGATGGAGAACCTCTCTAGGGCATCCATGGTGGATGGCCATGAGAGGGAGAGAGAGAGGGCGTGTAGAGAGAAAGAGAGAGAGAGAGAGAGAGAGAGAGAGACTTGTTGTCTCTTGTTGTGTAAAGAAGAGCAATGGGGTGCCTCTCCTTTTATATGGTTTTGGGATCCATGGATCTCAATCCATGAGACAACACAAACCCAATGGTCGTCATTGATTGTGTTTCTTTCAATGGCTTAGATTTTGTTGGAAAAATTCCAACAACAATTAATTTAATAAAATAAAATATGCAATAAATATAATTTGATTTATATCAAATCAATCTCCATTGGAGAGATAGGAAAGGAGGCAAGCCTCCTTCCATAAGGAGGGTGGACGGCCACCAATTCCTCATGGGAATTGTGGCCGTCCACTCTTCCTATATGGAAGGTGGATGCCCTTTTTCCTATTACATGAGATTACATTATCTCATGATTCTATCCAATATTTGCAACAACTTTTGTTGCAAATTATTTCACAAAAATAAATCCAATTTATTTTGTGAACATTGCAATCATGCCATTGGAAATTTGTGAATCATATTCACAACCCAAAACAAAATGTAAATTACATTTTCAATTCAACGTCCAATGTGAATCCAATTCACATTAACATTTAATTAACAAATGTAAATTACAAATAGCTCTCTCTTATATATTACAAATCACATTTATAATATATATGACTAATATGGATATTGCTATCCACATTATTCATATCCATGATAATTAAATCACATTTAATCATCTTGGATCTTTATTCTCTTGTTCTCAAATAATATGAATCACATTCACATTATTTACATCTTCGATAATTAAATCACATTTAGTTACCTCAGATAACTCTCTTTATAATATAAATCAAATTCATATTACTCATGATAATTAAATCACATTTAATTATCCATTTTCTCAATGCTCGGATATATATATCAACAATAGAATTATCCATGAACTCCTTCAAGGATAATGCGCTTTCTACGCAGATTCTTGGAGATAAGGACAATGCGATTGTATTGTCCCACGTATAGTGACATGGATATTGAGATCATATCTCAAATCCAGATTGTGGGCCTCCCATAGATGCTTGATTAAATCAAGACCGTAAATCTAATATTCTCATTGTATCTGAATCACATTCAGATCAATGTCCAACACTTGGACCAAGATCAGATCACTTCTCTACTGAGAGGAGTCACTAAAATCCAAACCTGTTTCATCACTCCCTAGGAATGGAAGCGTCATGGTTATACAATCGTTTATGATCACATCACCTTCAGGTATTCCCAATACATGTATATCCTGCATACTAGAAGACTCAGACTAAACCCGAAGTATTGGATGAACTTTATACTGTCTACTTCATGGTTTTATCAGTAAGTTTCTCATTCGATCATTGGGAGTTGGTATCAATCATACACTTTCCAAAAGCGTATATCATACCTAGGTTTTGATCATATACTTTCCAAAAGTATTTATCAAACCTACAAATTCGGTGAACCTTCCAAAGCGAGACGACCGTGTGCACGGAATTTGATTCTTCCCAATATCTCATGAGTGAGCTCATGTCTTCCGATTCAGTAACTGAACCTATATGTTCCCTTTGAGAGATCGTATTACTCATATGCCCTTATATGCACACCAGCGCGCCGGTGTATAGACCTTGGTTAGGTCATCAACCTATTGGTCTGCCAAATGTACATACTTAGACATATAGTAACACATCTGTCTCCGGTCAGAGGATGCGTGCCTGTATCGTGACAGTATACGATATATGACTTCGGTTATCTCGATCTCGTTAAGTCAACTCTTTGACCTAACTACTCTGACACCTCCGAATCTCTATTCCTATGTAGAGGACCTGCATCAAGAGGTTAGTCAGATATTAACCTAAATGAGAAAGGATTGCCATCTCCTACTCAGGCTGGATATCATCTCTTAACGATCATTTGACGGTGCTTGATGAGTCCTCAATCTAACCCATTAGATATTCATTCAAGCACCAGCTTCTATGATTCAATAATTGAATCAACAACTGCATGATCATTAAGATGGCCATGGTACATAACCCTAATTATACTAAGGGACCTATTATGCAAACCATTTATTCTTCATTTCAGAGCAGGGAATGATATGTGCAATAACATTTATTACATAATGGCTCGCCGTGGGCTCGCATTTCCAACATTATCTGCGGAGAAATCACATTATTCTTGAAGGGTTTAAGAATATTTCCATAAAATCTAAGCATTGAAGAAACGATGATTAAATGTGATTTAATCATCTTGATGTGTGTAGAAATTATCCAATATAATTAAATGTGATTTAATTATTTTGGATAAGAATAATGTGGATAGAGATATCCAATTACTTATAATATATTATAAATGTGATTTACAATGTATTAGAGAGAGCCAATTATAATTTATATTTGTTGATTAATTATTATGGTATTGGATACACATTGTGTAATTAATTGATAATGTAAATTATATGTTGTTTTGGGTTGTGAATATGATTCACAATTTTCCAATGTCAAGATTGCAATATTCCCAAAATTAATTGTGAATTATTTTGGTGAATAAATCTCAATAAAAATTGTTGGAAATAAATAATGGAGAAATTCAAGGAGACATGCAATGTCATGGAAATCCATGAGATTGCCCCACTTGGAATGTGGTGGGCGACACCCAATTCCTATATGGATTGGGTGGCCATCCCCCCTTGAATGTATATGGAGATGTAATCTCCATGTATATTCTCTCCTTATTTGTTGATGTAATTTAGGATTGATTTATATTTGATTTTGTCAAATATATTTTAATCTAAATTAAATCACAAGTTGTTGGCTTTTACCAACAACAATCTTGACCATTGGATTGACATAAATCAATCTCATCCATTGATTTTATATGTCCCATGGATTGAGATCCATGGATCCCAAAACCCTATAAATAGAGAGGCATACCTTGCTCTCTTGTACATGCAATATTTAAGCTCTCTCTCTCTCTCCATACACGTCAACCCTCTCTCCCTATACTTGGTGGCCGACCACCAAACCCTAGGGGAAGTTCTCGTCGACGCTCCTGCTACCGCACCGCCGTTTCGACGTTCTTCAGTTCGCCGTCTTCTTGGAGTGACTACAATCACGAAGGAGACATTCGATCTCGTACGACGAGATCAGGAGCAACCGTGCTTGGATCATCTTCTTGGATTGCGAGGACTACGCGTTTCATCCCCGCGCTCGCAAGCGATCTCACCAACGATCAGACTTGAGACAGGAGGTCTCTTTCTTTAGAGACTTGATCAATCACGCTTCAAGAGGTATTCCTTACACTTGTTGTGGTTATAGATGAAACGATCCGAGAATCTTTCTTGGATCATGTGGTTTCATCGCATGAAAAATTTTAAATTCCGATGCACAGAACAACAAGCACGACTAGTCGTTCTACGTCGTATCTGATACAACGATCACGCTTCAGTGATGCGCTTGAGGATAATTTCATATCCTTCAAGTGATATTAGAGCCTTAGGTCGACGGTTTCGAATATGATTCGTAAATCGAGGATGACTCGGGTTCGTTAAGGTTGCAAAAGTTTTTGTCGCATTTGATTTCGCAGATTTGTTTAGTAAATATTTTCGACCATGTTTAAAATGTTTAAGTGCGAATTACTTACCTATATTTTGTTCCTTATTAAATAAGGATGTAGCAATTCTTGCTAGAGATACAGCGGTAAGTATATCTCTTACTTTGAAAGTGATTAAGGGAATGAACTTTCAAAGTCGACAATGCAAGAATAATTTGATTTAAAATACCTTAATCAAATATCATGAATTTGAATATATGTTTATATGTTCTAATATAGTGCATTCTTAATTTCAGAAAATGAAGTCCTTGAACCCACTTAGTAGGCTTCTTGAGGTCAACCAATTGACCAGCCCAAATTACTCGGATTGGATCCGTAATTTGGAGCTTGTTCTCTCTGCAGAGCGCATAAGTTATGTGCTCTCCGAGTACAAGCATGAGAGTCCTAAATCCTCGGAAGAAAAAGCATACAATGACAAGTATGATGAAGATCATGTCTTGGCTAGATGCTATATCCTGGGTTCTCTCTCCAATGTTCTCCAGAAGCAACATGTGGAGATGAGCACATGCTAGGAGATTATGCAGAATCTAAGAGATATGTTTGGTGACATCAACCACACCCAGCGTTACAATATTATGAAAGAGCTCGTTCGCTGCAAAATGCAGAAAGGAACTTCGGTTCGGGAACACGTACTCAAAATGTTTGGGTACTTGTTTGAACTGGAGACTCTTGGGGCCAACATGGATGTAGACATGCAAGGTGACTTCGTTCTGCTGTCCTTGCCCAAGTCTTTCAATAATTTTGTGGTTTCATTCCACATGAACAAGTTGGACTTGTCGAACGCTGGTCTTCTTGCTGCATTATAGTCTAGAGAAGACGTAATGAAGAAAGATGGTCCCGCTGGTAGTGTAATGGTTGCACAGGTCAGAGGGAAGTGCGGTCAGAAGCAAGGTTCTCGGAAGGGCCCGGCCCAGAATAGAAATAAGAAGAGTCAAGGCGTTGTCTCATCTTCTAGTGCCTCCACACAGATAGCGTCGAAGAAATCCGGCGTTTGTCACCACTGCAAAATGCCGGGGCACTGGAGGCGTAATTTCCCGGAGTACCTGAAGTCGTCAGACAAAGGTAAAGCCCCAGCAGGTATGAAATCTACCTTTATCATTGAAACTAGCTTTCTCGTCGGACGAGAAGGAAGTTGGGTTGTAGATTCCGGTGCTTCTGTTCATGTATGCAATTTGTTGCATCTGTTTCAGGAAACTAGAAATCTTGAGGAAGGGGAGATAGTCATCCAGATGGGATCTGATGTAAGTGTTTCAACAGTAGCCGTCGAGACTTGTCGACTATCATTATCTAGTGGTAGAGTCCTTGTACCTAAAGAGTGTCTTTATGTACCCGAAGTCAGAAGGAACTTGATATCTGTATCTAAGCTTGTTAGAAGCGGATATTCATTCCTTTTATGTAATAAATTAGTCATAAATCATTATGATAAATATATTGTGGAAGGTGTTTTGACTTCTAGTGGACTCTATGAATTGTGTATTGATAAATGTATCAAGAATGTTGCAACCGCTAATAAAAACCCTAAAAGATTCAGGGAGGATAAAAACTTCTCAAATGAGATTTGGCATCAAAGGCTTGGTCATTTATATGTTGATAGGATCAATAGATTGATAAAGGATGGACCTCTAGATTTTCTACAGGTTCAACCTTTGCCCACTTGCAAACATTGCATTCAGGGTAAAATGACAAGGATGCCTTTCCGTAACAAGGTTACGAGATGCGAAAGTATTATTGACCTAATACATACCGATGTATGTAGTCCCTTCAGTACCGTGACTCGAAATGGATATCGATATTATTTGACATTTATTGATGACCATTCATGATACGGGTTTGTCTTCCTATTACGTCATAAGTCTGAAACCTTTGAAAAGTTCAAAGAATTCAAGGCTTTGGTTGAGAACCGAACCGATAGGAATATTAAACGGATTCGATCTGATCGAGGTGGTGAGTACCTCTCGGATGAATTCAAGGAATACCTTAAGGAGAGTGGAATTGTTTCCAATCTCACTCCTCTTGGAACTCCCCAACTTAATGGTGTTGCTGAAAGACGCAACAGGACCATCATGGACATGGTCCGTTCAATGATGAGCAAAGCACATTTACCTCTTAGTTTCTGGGGATATGCAGTAGAGGCTGTAATATATATCCTGAACAAGATTCCTAGCAAATCTGTACCTAAGACTCCTCATGAGCTCTGGTATGGAACCAAACCTAGTGTTAATCACTTGAGGGTTTGGTGTTGCTTGGTCCATGCGAAGAACGTGGACGCAAGTAAGCTAGAATCTCGCTCTCGTGAGTGTTACTTCATTGGGTATGTTAAAGATGGTATTGGATACCAGCTTTATGACCCTGAGACCCAAAAGGTTTTTGTTTCTAGAGATATGAAATTTCTGAAGAATGATTTCCTTAAAGGTCAAGACAAGAATGAAGTAGAGGAACTCATTGAATCCCCTGAGGATTCTGAGCTTCCTGGACCAGAAACTGAGGAGATAAATAAAGATGAAACACACATACCTCTTCGAAGGAGTTCGAGGGTGGTTGCACCACCTGAAAGGTATGGATTCCATGTGTCAGGTGAGACTGATATTGATCCTACTTCATTTGATGAAGCACTCGCAGATCAAGACATGGATAGATGGATGCTATCAATGAAGTCAGAAATTGACTCCATGCATAAGAATGGTGTATGGACCCCAGAGGATCCACCTAAAGGGGTAAAACTCATTGGGTGTAAATGGATCTTCAAGAGAAAGAGGGGACCGAATGGGAAAGTAGAGACTTTCAAGGCACGGCTCGTAGCCAAGGGCTACACACAGAGAGAAGGCATCGTTTACGACGAGACATTCTCTCATGTGGCTATGCTTAAATCCATTAGGACGCTTCTAGCTATAGCTGCATATCTTGACTACGACATCTGGAAAATGGACGTCAAGACGGCTTTCCTCAATGGATACCTCGAGGAGGATATCTACATGGAGCAGCCCCAAGGCTTCATAACTGAGGATGGCAAAGTATGCAAGCTGAAGAAATCCATCTATGGGCTCAAGCAAGCTTCTCGTAGTTGGAACATCATATTTGACGAAACCATAAAGAGTTATGATTTTGTGCAAAATCCCGATGAACCTTGTGTATACAAGAAGACTAGTGGGAGCGCCATTGTGTTCATCGTGCTTTACGTAGATGACATCCTTATCATTGGGAATGATACAGGGATGATGACCAGTGTAAACATTTGGTTGTCCCATACCTATGAGATGACAGATCTTGGAGAAGCCTCTTACATCTTACGCCTAAAGTTGTTTAGAAACCGAGAAAAGAGGATTTTAGGATTGTCACAACATGGATACATTAAGAAGATTCTTGAACGATTCTGTATGGATAGTTCTAAGAAAGGATTCCTACCCCTAAGACATGGTATCCACCTGTCTAAAGGAATGGCTCCTCAAATTATTGAGGAAAAGAAGGCCATGGCTGGATGTCCTTATGCATCAACTGTAGGAAGCTTAATGTATGCCATGATGTGTACTAGGCCAGATATCTGCCATGCAGTGGGAGTGGTAAGTCGTTACCAATCCTGCTATGGAAAACAACACATGAATGCAGTAAAGAACATATTCAAATATCTAAGACGGACCCAAGATTACATCTTGGTCTATGGAGATGGTAATATCCAAGTCTTGGGATATACGGATTCTGACTTCGAATTGGATGTAGATGATCGAAAGTCGACATCAGGGTTTGTGTTCTTGTTGAATGGTGGTGTTGTGAGCTGGAGAAGCAAGAAGCTACACACTACTGCAGATTCAACAACATAAGCCGAGTACATTGTCGCATCGGATGCTGCAATGGAGGCGGTGTGGTTGCGGAAGTTCGTCCTGGAGCTTGGCGTAGTTTCCTCTGATACTCCCATCCCGTTACTCTGCGATAACACGAGAGCCATTGCCCAGGCAAGGAAACCCAGATGGCATCAAAAGAGCAAGCACGTGGAAAGGAAATACCACATCATATGGGAGATACAAAAGCGTGGTGACATCATCATCACCAAGGTGGCTTCTGCCGACAACGTTGCTGATCCTCTTACCAAACCTCTAACACAGAAGGTTTTAGACCAGCATGTAATGAGTATGGGTTTAAGGATTGTACCTGAATGGTTCTGAGGGCTAGTGGGAGATTGTTAGCAATGTGAGCCCCGGGCAAACCATTCCTACAATAAATGTTATTGTAATAAATAAATTATCAATGAAAATTATTGATTATTTTTCACTCCCTTTCGGAGATTGAATGAATGAATGCACTATAAGGTTCATCTGTACAATAAGGGTTATGTATTATGGCCAACTTGATGATCATACAGCTGTTGATTCATTGAATGAATCATAGAGGCTGATGCTTGGATGCATATCTTAGGAGTTAGATAGAGGACTCATCAAGCATCGTCGAATGATTGTTAAGTGATGATCTCCAGCCTGAGTAGGAGATGGTAATCCTTTCTCAAATGGCTGATGTCTGACGGACCTCTTGATGCAGGTCCTCTGCATGGGAATAGTGATTTGGAGGTGTCAGATTAGTTGAGTCAATGGGTTGACTTAACGAGATCGAGATAATCAAAGGCCTATGTTGAATACTGTCACATCATAGGCATGCATCCTCTGACTGGAGACATATGTGTTTCTATATGTCTGAGTGTGTACATTTGGTAGACCAATAGGTTGATGACCTAACCAAGGTATATACACCGACGAACTGGTGTGCATGTAAGGACATATGAGTAATACGATCTCTAAAAGGGATCATACAGGTTAACTTATGAACTGGGAGACATGAGCTCACTCATGAGGTGTTGGGACTAATCAAATTCCATGCATGGTCGTCATGCTTTGGAAGCATGACATGTATTTGAAGGTAAGATATATGCCTTGTGAAAGTAAATGATCTATACCAAATCCCAGTGACCAAGATTGACAAACTTAATGATCAAACCCTGAAGATAATAGTATAAAAGTGATCTTTATCTTCAGAATGATCATAGGTCTTTCAGTATGCAGGATGTACATGTATTGGGAATACCTGAGGGTGATATGATCATAAACGATTGTATAACCATGACGCTTCCATTCCGAGGGAGTGATGAAACAGGTTTGGATTTTAGTGACTCCTCTCATTAGAGAAGTGACCTAATCTTAGTCCATGAACTGGACATTGATCTGAATGAGATTCAGATGCAATGAGAAGATTAGGTATACGGTCTTGATTTGATCAAGCATAAGTGGGAGGTCCATGGGATCTGGATTAGAGATATGATCTCAACATCCAAGTCACTATACGTGGAACAATATAATCGCCCTGTCCTTATCTCCAAGTATCTGCAGAGAAATCACATTATTCCTGAAGGGTCCAAGAATAATTACATAAAATCTAAGCATTGAAGAAACAATGAATAAATGTGATTTAATCATCTTGACATGTGTAGAAATTATCCAATATAATTAAATGTGATTTAATTATTATGGATAAGAATAATGTGGATAGAGATATCCAATTATTCATAATATATTATAAATGTGATTTATAATGTATTAGAGAGAGCCAATTATAATTTATATTTGTTGATTAATTATTTTGTGTATTGGATACACATTGTGTAATTAATTGATAATGTAAATTATATGTTGTTTTGGGTTGTGAATATGATTCACAATTTTCCAATGTCAAGATTGCAATATTCCCAAAATTAATTGTGAATTATTTTGATGAATAAATCCCAACAAAAATTGTTGGAAATAAATAATGGAGAAATTCAAGGAGACATGCAATCTCATGGAAATCCATGAGATTGCCCCACTTGGAAGATGGTGGGCGGCACCTAATTCCTATATGGAATGGGTGGCCGTCCCCCCTTGAATGTAAATGGAGATGTAATCTCCATGTATATTCTCTCCTTATTTGTTTATGTAATTTAGGATTGATTTATATTTGATTTTGTCAAATATATTTTAATCTAAATTAAATCGCAAGTTGTTGGCTTTTACCAATAACAATCTTGACCCTTGGATTGACATAAATCAATCTCATCCATTGATTTTATATGTCCCATGGATTGAGATCCATGGATCCCAAAACCCTATAAATAGAGAGGCATACCTTGCTCTCTTGTACATGCAATATTGAAGCTCTCTCTCTCTCTTTCTCCATACACGTCAACCCTCTCTCTCCCTCTACTTTGTGGCCGACCACCAAACCCTAGGGGAAGTTCTCGTCGACGCTCCCGCCACCGCACCGCCGCTTCGATGCTCTTCGGTTCTCCGTCTTCTTGGAATGAATACGCTCATAAAGGAGATGTTCGATCTCGTATGACGAGATCAAGAGCAACCGTGCTTGGATCATCTTCTTAGATTGCGAGGACTATGCGGTTCATCCCTGCGCTCGCAAGCGATCTCACCAACGATTGGACTTGAGACAGGAGGTCTCTTTCTTTAGAGACTTGATCAACCGTGCTTCAAGAGGTATTCCTTACACTTGTTGTCGTTATATATGAAACGATCCAAGAATCTTTCTTGGATCATGTGGTTTCATCACATGAAAAATTTTAAATTCCGCTGCACAGAACAACTAGCACGATTAGTTGTTCTACGTCGTATCCGATATGACGATCATGCTTCCGTGAAGCGCTTGAGGATAATTCCATATCATTCAACACCATCATTTTAACTTCCCTAAATGTTATATCCTATAACTTCTGATGGTAGTTGAAACCACCACCAAGAACCTCCGCTCGCCAGCCACCTCCTCCTCTAATGGTCCTCCACCATCTCATGCAACTGTTATTTGACACTCTTGGAAGAAACCTTCGAGCATTAACCACTGATCGTTGACAGATATTGAGTGCCTTTGATAGCAAAGAATGAGAGTTTTGTCTAGGAGAGATCCTCAATGCACTTCTTCGTGGTGCAGCCTTGGACAACGCTACTCGAGCTTAGTTCAGTGACCCAAAAATCCAATAAAAGATCACGAAGCATTCAAGCTTTGTATTAGGCCCTGATTTACCTTAATTCCATCTTATTCTACATTCATCGTCTCCAGGTGTTGTAGATATTCTTTTCTTCTTCGTCTCTCCATTTTATTCTCACATATCCACACACTCTTCCACTACTAAGGGATCACCTACACCTTCGTCGTAGTTCATAAATCTTCACAGAACCATCACTCCGCTTTATCCATCTCCAGATCATTTCATCCCCTTTGATCGTAATTCTTCATCTGTAAGACGGAGGACCCATTAGGGCTCCACCTCAGTCCACATCCAATTAGCCCTCTGACAATCTCATTCACTAAAAACCTCCTTGTGTGTTAGATTTGTCATATAACCATGCAGGGTATCAAAGATCATCAATGATTGGAGGACTACATGCAACTCTGATCTCCTGCTTCTTGCTCAGATTATCATAGATGCAACAATCCAAACTTCCTCAGAACATCCTTAACCCAAGATCTTCTTTTCCAGACCATCAACGACACTCTAGAACCTTCTGCCACAACTTTGGAGCAAGGATGAGAAAGACATGCTTCATCGAAGCACTGGCTTCACCGCCTTGAGTGGAGGAGGGAGGAATCGAATGTCGAGTAGCAGCAACTGTAAGATTAGATCCTATAATTTAATCAGACGTCCTTGATTGATTGCTGAAGCTCCATCCGAGCCATCTTTTTAGACCATAGGTGTAGAGTTCTCAAGCCAAAGTCGACCACTCAGACAAAGCCACATGTCCCGAACCACCAACACCATCCAATCCTAGCGTCGTGTGACTCAAGTCACATTGTTGGGAAAATTACAACGCCTGGATTGAACTTTTCCATATTTGTTATTCAGTTCAGTTCATGTGAAGAACATGATAACTAGGAAATTTTACAGAGGTGACCCTCCATCTTTTTGATATTACGATAAGTTCCCATCAGGGGTTATTACATTGTTGCCCAAGTGGTTTTTGTATATTCATATTAGTCCATATCATGGACCTTTCGTAACTAAAAGTGAAGTTTTAATTATAGTTGCTTTGCATTTATGCCCAAGTATTTCTCCTTAAATAATTTATGAACCAAGTACCTAAATTTATTGAAATTGGTGTCATTTTAAAGCTTATTTTATCCTCTTTAGTTAAATGGCATGATGTCTCTTTAATAATTGTGATCTAATTTAGAATTCAATAAAATTATTAGATTATTTGTTTCCTGATTATATTTCTTGGTGATGCATTAATCTATTTCTTGACCATATTAGTTGGTTAAAAATGATAGTTTGATTGATGGGATTAATTGGACATGGATCTTTGGATTACTTAATAAATTAAATATTTATTAATTAATTCAAGTCATTTAACTAATTAATCATGATATGTGTGTGATGTGCCTTGTTTCATTCTGTGTTACATCTTCATATTGTTCACTTAATCTATTTGCATATAAACCCTTTAATAATTCCATGATTGATATGTCAATTGGCCATATTATAATGAGTAATAATTATCATTACCAATGAGCATTTCATCATATGGTGTCGTTGCCGGGAAACTGTACATTATTTGAATGAATTGAGGTTTAGATATTTATTTTAACAATTTTTAGTGCATTTTAGATTAAGTACTTTGTGTTGTCTTGTTTTATTTTGTTCTACTTAGCGCATTTCATCTATTTAATTGGATATTTATTTATCTTGAACAATTATCTAATATCAAGATTATTCTATGGTAGGGCCTGTGTAGTTGACGAAGATCAAAGGAGCACGGAGGCTGAGATCAGATCAAAACAAGGGTTATTTCAGATATAGGAATGTCCAGGAGAAGAGGGTGTTGGAACTTGAAAGATGTCAAATTTGGATGGTTCAAAGAAAGCTTCACAAAGTCCGAACAAACTTTCGACCAACTATCCTTCTTCTATTTTAAGAGAACATGACATAAGAGCACTATAAATTCAGGAAGAAACTAGTACTACACTACACATAAATATGTGGAATCTATTCACACGATGCAATGCAATCAAACCTCTTTGAATAGTTCACACTCAACACGTGAGGAGTGTAAGTGTTCGACCTATTTTATGTTTTCAATTTTAATTGGTGATATAATAATATGAACATGCACACATGGAGTCTCCTATTACATCCATTTGAAGTCTTATAAGCCCCCAAGCAATTGAGTGATCTTCCTGGGCTACCAGGTTCAATACCACACCCTAAAAGCAACTTATAAGCTCAGCAACCAAAATGTATTTCTAAGGTCTATGGCAATCACTTCCAGCTCTCAAATCCTGCGAGAGTCAGACATGGAGACTTAGAGTTGAAATACAGGGATTTAGGCTCTAACTTTAGGGTTCCATCCTCGCCACTCTATCTGGGGGTAAGTATGGGTGTATAATGTGGGTGTTACTAACTGTAATACAAGATTGATCTTATTCCAAGTTATTTGATGTCAACTTTTATAATCCAGTCCCAATTTTAAGAGTCAGTTATCACTTGATTAATGTGACCATGAAGTACATGCCTAATGTATAGTCCCTTTTTTTCTTTTTCCTTAGGTTGGCAAAATCGAGGAAGAAGACATAAAATAGACTGCATGAGAAAAATAAGTGATGCATGTAGTTGTTCAAAAATAATTACATTGATTCCCATCACTCTCCATCTGAATGCAAGACTGAATTTGTAAACTCTGAACTATATGATGCAAGTTGAAAAAGTTGCATCTAAACATGAGTTCTATTAGTGATGAAGAATTTCAATTAATTTTGACTAGACAGAATGTAGCTTATGTGTGTCTCATTAAATCTCCTAAAAATTTTTAAGTGAATCTTATGAGATGTGATTTTGTGTCCTAAGGTACGACTATAGATAAGACAACAATGACCTAAGATTTGTCTATTTGAGTTGTTATGCAATGACCTAAATCACCACTTAAGTCAAGAATCACTCTCGACACAACCACACAATAGTAGAATAAATAACGGCATATTTTACATTCATGAGAACTCAATCGAGAACTATTGTAAATAGTGAAATTATTACAACAATTATTTACAACAAATATACAAATGTTACAATATAATTCACTACATGATTAGACTAAAATTTCTCTTAAATTGGTGAGAACAATTTGATTTCATTTTATTTGTCCAGATCTCACTCGAATCCTCTTTTTGATGAAGGTATAGAAGATGCATTCAAGATGCCACCCAATCGATAGAATGAAGACAATGAGGAATATGATGATCCACTTCAGATGTTCATGGGTAGGTTGACCACATCTAAGTAGAACAATACTTTACTCAAGCAATAGATAGGCCAGTTGAATATTGGAAGATGCACCTATGGATGTAGTGTACAGTCCTAGACAATATCAAATGCGTATTTGGTTGAGTCTAGTAGAACTTGCAATTGAATAAAATTGATGCCACAGTTTCTCAGTCTGTTGTCACATTTCAATGGGAATATACTCGAGGAGCCATATGCATTCCTTGGGGACTTTGAGTTGGCATGTAATAACCTTACACATCCTAGGGTTAACAAAGACTATATTAGGCTCAAAGCCCTTCCTTTTACCTTGAGAGATAAGGCTGACTATTTAGTGAAGAACCTGGGGGTAATTATAACTACATGTGACCAATTCAAGGATGTATTTTTGAAGAAGTTATACCTTTTTTAGTAGAACAATTCAGATGCATTCACGTATAACAAATTTCTCCCAACTTCTGAACGAGCCATTTTGTAATACACAGGACAGATTCAAGGACTTATTACAGAAGTGTCCTTTTCATGATTTAGAGCCTTTCGTACTGGTTTAGTTGGTCTATTGTGGTCTTAACCATGAGTTGCAAGGTTTAGATAATGCTTCTTATGAAGGCAGCTACACTACACATGGTGCAGACACCGTCTAGAAGGTATTTGAGAGGATGGCTGAAACAAGCCGATCACAGACCACGAATAGAGCTCAAATAGAGACCCCTAGTGCACTCCTACCTATAAGGGGAAGATGGAAGTTGATCTCTCTGAGGATCTGAAACCTATCATGGGAATCATCACAGACTAGTTAGCCATTATGGAGAATATCAACATGAGGATGGATGAGTTGGACAACATCTTATATAAGTTTCCAAAGCAGATGGCAGAGCCAAAAAAGATTGTATCTCGATGAAGATACCTACCGTGACTACATCAGCTGTTCTTGTTTATCGTGTTCATAATATTCAGGAGCAACTGATGTTAGGACCAACCCACCTATGGGGCGAGGACCAGACTCTGACCTACTCATATTAGTAGTTTATTCCATTAACCGAGACAACTATAGAGCTCACAACTCTACTATGTAGGAAAGTTCAAGTGATAGACCATCATACCAGTGTTCCCTAGTTTTTTTCAACACATCATCTACTCCTACATCAATTCCAGCACTATTGAGCTCTAGAGCCTTTCACTCTCTGGCACCGCGGTAAAAGTAATCCTACGTCCGACAACAAACATCCCAGCCAGGACCATCAACACATCATCTACCACACCGTCAACAATACCATGGCCACTAGGGCTAGTTTTCACATTTGTTTCACGCTTCTTAACAACAACAATCATCATTGTAAAGTCCAATAGACTTTCAACAAAATATACTTAAGGAGTAACATTCCTACTGGAATGAGGTACAGATTTGTGGGTTGACATCAACCTCTTATCTCACCTACATGATGGGCAATCTGCCTCTTCTACACCCATTCTTTCTCAAGTTCAGTCTAATCGCAACAGCCTGAACAAGACTCATCAACAACATATTTCTGATCAGGTATACTACTCATATTCACATAAATCTAAGCATGAGATCCTTCCTTTTGATTGTATTAATCACGTGTCACTTAGGAGTAGAATGATCGTAATCATGCCTGATTGGGCAAGGGACATGGAGAGGATTGTTTCTGAATCTCACCTAGAGGAGAAATCAGAAGACGATGAGGTCAGGCATCGCCAATGACACTTTCAACATGAGGCTGAGATATACAAGTGAAGAAAGAGGAGGAGCACGATAGCATCACTACAACACATATCATATTTAGAGTCTACGAAGGACCTCACACCTTTAGATGTGGAGAATGTACCTTCAGTAGACATTCCCCAACCTTTAGTAGATGATTGTATTTCAAATTCCAAGTTGTTTGTAGAAGACCCTATTTCTTGTAATAAAAAGCATGTTTCCATTTATGACTCATATTATTCACATTCATCTTTTGCTTTTTCAATCCCTTTCCCAAGTGCTTTAACCACAAGAAAGTGCCATGTTAAGAAGACTTAAAAAGATGATCATGAAATGACACATTTTTGTAAAGATAACATCATGGCGAAAGTGTCATTTGATGAGTACGTGGCAAGTAATCATGCGTTCTAGAAATATTTAAAAGTGTCTTGTACACCTAATAGGGTTAGCAAGAAGAAGCCAAACAATTATGTAAAAATACACGTTCTATTGGTTAACACAACTTATTGTCATAAGAACTATCCACTATCAAGGAAGAAGAGAGACCTATGTGCACATCACGTGGTGAGTCATATTGATGACATAGTGTTTGCACGTACTCTCCATGATAATGAATCTGCTATCAACCTATTACCCTTTGCTTTATATGAGAAGCTGGAGTTGGCCCACTTCGAAAATCAAGAGCATTACTCGAACTTGCTGATAATTCTATGAAGAAGGCTAAGGGTGATGTCAAAGAGTCTATCATATCGATTGAGGGAAAAGATTACGGAGTGGGATTCACTGTTCTTGAGATGGATATCTCCAATCATTGAAGAGATTCACAGACCATCATTGGGCGGCCCTTCTTTAGGACCGTTAGAGCTTCCTTTGATTATTATACTTGCATGTTGAAGTTCCATTCTCCACATGGAGAAGTAGAACATAGAATATAGCAAAAATAAATGGAAACAACCTAACTTAGAATCAAGTACAGAGTTCTCTTCGTCATCTGAAGCACATTGTTGTTAACACAATTGGGGTATGGAAATAGAACCTAACAGGACTGAGTGAGACAATCTCATCTAGAGAGGATAATGTACATGATGAAGTTTGCTAGGTATTGTCAGAGTTCTTAAGGAGCAGATCATCTATCTATTTTTTGATGACTATTAAGAAAGAGTTGGTGAGGGTTTAAAATATCCTCAAAAGGTGAAAATATAGTGTCGCTGAGGTGACTGCTCATAAAATCTGATATCAACAACAATTAGCCAACAAATAAATACAACAATATAAAATAGATTTGGAGTTAAAATTTATTATAATTCTACTAAAAAAGTGTATAGTGAATAAGTTGTAGAGGTCGAACAAAGGGAGCACGGGGGATAGACAACAATAAATGGCAAAAAACTCAAGAACTAATTTCGGTATTTCGTAAAGAATTTTTTAATGGGTTTTTATTTATTTAATTTATATTGGATTTTTAATTTTGTAATTTTTATTTTGTTTTTATATTTTTAGATTTTTAATTTTCTTTTTTTCCTTTTAAATTGTTATAATATAAATATATACAATATATGTAGATAATGTAGATTATAAAGATAATAAAAATATAAAAATGAAGACAAAATATAGAAGACACCCTAAGGTACAATACATTTTTTTAAAGATAATAAAAATATTGTTGTGATATTTAGTAATTATAATATTTTTAAATAATATATAAATAAATATAGTTGTATAAATAGGTGAAGCCTTTAGATATTTGTAAAATCACTATAAATACTTCAAAATTGGGGAAATAAAATATTTTTGCCCTTTTATGTTTTTCTATATTTTGGTATTTTTTAATTTTTATATTTTTTTTTGAATTATTAATTCAATAACAATTATGAAAATAGTGACATATTAATAAGCCGAATTGTTTTGAAATTTAAAAATATCTAGGGATCTCAAAAATTTACAAGAACTAATTTTGATATATAGTAAACATAAAAAATAAAATACATAAATAAAAAACCATTTGCTAGATTTTTATGATTTTTTTTATAATTTTTATAGTGCTAGAAAGGTTTTGTTATTTTTTTGTTTTTCTTTTGAATATTTTGGTGATTTCTTGTATTTAGGTGTAAAATGCAATAATAAATAACCCTTAAAATTTTTAATTTTTTTCAAACATTTTTCTAATTTTTTATGTATTTTTAATGCAAACACAGAATAAACGCAATGTTTTTTTATTTTTTAAATATAGGAATTTAATATTAATTTCCCTACGAAAAATATATTTGATGGAAAATAATATAAGGCACTTATATTAAAATCCTACAATTTTAAATGCGAGATGATATTTATAAAGCAAAGAAAACACAAAATAAAAATGCAATACTGGCAGGGAGTAATTTGCAAATAAAAATAAACAACAAATTAATCCAGAACTAATTTCCCAAATGTAGGGCCTCTACAATATTTTCCCGTAAATATTAAACTTATTTAATACTAGCATGGATATATATGTAATTTATAAAACTCAATAAGGCACACATGCAATTATACCAAAAAGTTTGGACCAAATCCAAAATTACAGGACCAAACGATAACACAAAAGTATATGGGGTCCCTACAAAAATCCCACCACCTCACGTGTATTGGCATGTGGTTTGATGTTGTGGGGGGCCTATGTTTTAATAAAACAAAACTACAATAATTCTGCAAATATTACAAAGTATTTTTAATGGTTCTTCGCTCTATGGGCGATACTCCTTCATCGATTAAAGGTCCAGATTAAATCTGGGTGGCTCGATTTATGGTCTAGGTTGGAAACATCCATCAACTCCTAGAAGATCTAGCATGCGGGCATAATCACATGACTGAGAGGTGGCTTGGAAGAATATGGAAGAACGCATGTTATGAAGGTTATGGGAAAAAACCTTAAGCACATCACAGAAGTGTGAAGATCTTATCATTTGTGATATGCAATGACTAGTGTTACTGTAAATTGCGGTAGTGGAATTTAAAAAAATTAAAGTGATGAAACCACATTATATGAGAACACTTCTCGAAACATTTCATCTAAACCACATAGAAGATATCAGAATACTCTTGAAGCATGGTTTGATTGTATCTCTAAAGTAAGATACCACCTGTCTCAAGTTCGATCCAACGGAGGAGACACTTACGCGTGCGTTGGTGAAACATGTCCTTCTCGTAATCGAAGTTGATGATCCAAGCGGTTATCTCCCAACAGTCTCGTGAGATCCTACATCTTCTTCACGAATGAGGCGCATCGAAGGATACAAAGATCTACGAGTAATCAAAGTAGTGGCACAACATCGTGGCAACGACATCGACCCTCTCTAGGTTTTAGAGTCGACCACCACTCTAAGGAGAGAGAGGGGCATATGTAGAGAATGCGAGATAGCTTGCTATTGTGTTGTATAAAACAAAGATCTAGAATTGCCTCTTATTTTATAATATTTTGGGAGTCATTGGATCACACTCCGTGGACAACACAAAATCAATGCATGAGACTGATTTGTGTTTCTTTCAATGGCCATGATTTTATTGTAAAAAATACAACAACAATTAATTTAATTTTTATATATTGAATAATCAATATAAAATCCAATCCAATTAATTCAATCTTCCATGACGGATTAGGAAGGAGGCAAGCCTCATTCCCATTAACAGGGGATGATCACCTTGAGTCCTAAATCAAGGTGACCGCCCACCCTCCTTAAATGAAATGGTGGCTCCTCATTCCTATTATATGAGATCTAATATCTCATATAATTCTTCATTATTTACATTATTTCAAAAAATAATTCCAAATTATTTTGTGAAATATCAATCACGCCATTGGAAAATGTGAATCATACTCACACAACCAAAACAATATTAATTACATTTTCAGTTAATTGTCCAATATGAATCCAATTCATATCAACATTTAAATTATTACAAATATTTCTCTCTTCTATATTATAAATTACATTTAAAATATAGATGATTAATATGGATAGTGTTATCCACATTATTAATATCCTTGATAATTAAATCATATTTAATTGTCTTGGATCTCTATTTTCATGTACCCAAATAGTATAAATCACATTCACATTATTCATATCTTTGCTAATTAAATCACATTTAATTATCTAAGATAACACTCCTTAATGAAAAAATAATATAAATTAAATCCATATTATTCGTGATAAATAAATCACATTTAGATATAAATTTTTCTCATTGCACAAATACATTATCAATAATGAAATTACCTTTGAACTCTTTCAAGACTAATGTGCTTTATCCGCAGATACTTGGAGATAAGGACACGACGATTGTATGTTCCACGTATAGTGACTTGGATATGAGATTGCATCCCAATCCAGATCAAGGGACCTCCCATAGATGTTTGATTAAATCAAAGCCGTTAATCTAATCTTCTCACTACATTTGAATCACATTCAGATCACTGTCCAACATTTGGACCAAGATTAGATTATTTCTCTACTGAGAGGAGTCACTAAAATCCAAACCTATTTCATCATTCCCTAGGAATGGAGGCGTCATGGTTATATAATCATTTATGATCATACCACCCTCAGGTATTACTAATACCTATACATCCTGCATACTGTTAAACCTAGAATAAAACCAATGTTTTATATCTTATTGGGGTTGTCTTTTTCAAGGTTTTTTCATTAAGGTTCTCATTTGATTATTGGAAGTTGGTGTTAATCATACACTTTCCAAAAGCATATATCAAACCTACAAATTCAGATAATCTTCCAAAGCGAGATGTCAGTGCATGAGATTTAATTCTCAATATATCACAAGTGAACTCAAGTCTTTTGGTTCAATAATTGAACTTGTATGTTCCCTTTAAACAATTGTATTACTCATATGACCTTGCTTGCACACTAGCTCGTCGGCATATAGACCTTGATTAGATCATTAACCTATTGGTATACTAAATGTACATACTCAAACATATAGTAACACATTTGTCTCTCGTTAGAGTAGGCATGCCTATATCATGACAAAATACGCCATAGGTCTTGGTTATCTCGATCTCGTTAGGTCAGCTCTTTGACCTAACTTATCTAATACCTCTAAATCTCAATTCCTATGAAGAGGATCTGCATCAAGAGGTCATTTAGATATCCTTCATAGAAAATATTACCATCTCCTTCTTAGGATGGAGATCCTCTCTTGATAATAACTTGGTGGTGCTTGATGAGTCCTCAATCTTACTCTTTAGATATCATCCAAGCACCAGCCTCTATGATTCAACATTTCAATCAACATTTCTATGATCATTAAGATGGCGATGGTACATAATTTTAATTATACTAAAGGACCTATTATGCAAATTAGTTATTCTTCATTTCAGATCAAGACATGATATTTGCAGTTACAATTATTGCATAGTGGCTCATTGTGGGCTCGCATATCCAATAATCTCCCACTAGCCCAAAGAGCCATAAATGAGCTAATTTATAAACCCACAATCATGTGATAATCATTGGATTTTTAGAAAAATAGCTAGGTAAGATGACTAGTCACTCTGTTCTTGACCGACTACGCAAAGTCCTTTTATGGTACTTGCATATCTCCGAGTAACAATTCTTGTATCCAATGCAAATATTGCATTTTATGCAACCGATACTCAATCTTGAATCATTTATAATGTCTATGACACCAAAACTCAATAATCATTATAACCAAGATGTAATTTCTATTATCATTATCAGAATACTCTTATTCCCAGAGATCTCTATCTTCTACATCTAAGACCCAGTCTTGAGTCACATAAGGCATCTGCAGCTAAGACCTTTTATATCATATCTGTAAAGTCTTAAGTTCTTTAAGATAAGACTTTGAGATCACTGACTCAAAAATCTGGTCCTCTTTGAAGATATCATTACTGCAATTAAGTGTTTTATCTCCATATTAGGATTATTAATAGTTTACTACTCCCACTACATGGTAGGCATCTAGCATAACCAATCTTATTGTAATTGATACACAAGGGCAAACAATTTTAGCATCATCAACACTTGATATGTTATCCCTTTAAAAAATTGGACAATACCATATCTTAAGGGAAGGAATGCTTCATTGGAGTTTTCCAAAAAAAATGGAATATGTCCAAGATGTACCACTAATGTGACAGTTCAATACCTTTTTCTCTTTGTTTCTTAACATCTTCAAAACTAAGATCTAACAGGTATCTTTGAGATCATATCTGAAATACATCATAACTCTTTATGATAGGTTTATTCATAACTATATTACTTTCTGAAATATATCCATCATAACTCTTTATGATAGGTCTATTCTAGAATTCATGTTTATTTCAAACATTTAAAAATAAATAATGAGTGTATTCTAATATCTAGATCATAGAGACATTCTCTAGGACTAAGGGATTTCCCACTAAAAATATGAAGTCTATCTATCCTAAAGAGATTGCTGCAACAATTGTATCAATATCCATGTGGATGACTATTAAACCTTAAGAGCAAATTTTCTAGTCTTCTAAAACATATGCAACCAATTGTAAGTGTTATTATAAGAATAAGTACACTTTGATATTATCCAATAAGCAAGTCAATATCAATGATTATATGTAGATGTATAATATTTCGATGCATTATCCTAGTCGTTCTCCAAGGATCCTAGATAGTCTAGATAGTCACGCCACCAATACATCATCTTGCTGCAGTATTGGCATTCATCCAACTCTTTAGATGTCTAGTTAACTCTTTGACTTTAAGTTTTACATGGGTCAGACCTATGCTTCCACTACGCTTCTTCATCTATAAACAACCATTGCTTAAGGCAAAAGATCTCTTCTGCTGAACTCAAAAGATTTCAATATAAGAGTATTTTAACAATTATATATGCTTCATTCGATTCACAGAATATGACCATTCTAAAGTTTCATGAAAGACTTGAGTATAGACAATATTGAGCCACCATTCTGCATAATGAAGTGAACCATGTTATTCATGATTAAATCTTGATAACACATGTATGCCAAAACATCTCCTTAGGTTTTATAGGGATTTTTCGATAATTACGATCATCATTGACATGATACTTCCAAAGCACATTCGATGAAAAATCAAAACTATAGAGACATACAAACCCAAGATTGTTGTCCCATTGTCTATTTAAATGTCATTCCTCATTATAATGAGGAAACTTGCACATTGCAACGACATACATTATGTGTCCAACTGCAAGTACAATATTTTGATCATGGATCTAATCCACGATATTTACTTGTAATTATTGAGTATAGTTTGTAGTTGGTTTAATGTAGGTTATCCAAAATAAGAAATATTTTCATAAATATATATTTTACTTTGATTAAGTATTTTTATATCAAATTTTCTTGCCTTGTCAACTCTAAAAGTTCATTCCCATATTCTCTTTCAAAGTAAGAGACATACTTACAATTATATCTCAAGCAAGATCTGTGACCTCCTTTCTTACCTTTGTTAGATCCCAATAATATGAGAAGTTGTAAATCCAATGAAAAGAAGCATGAACTCATTCTGCCTTGGAAGTCCAACTTACATTTCCCAATTCGGTCTTTAACACCCTAGCCCACCACCCCTAAGATGATGTTGACCCATTGTTAATTGAACCAACAATCAACATGAATAGCACTCGCTATGCGCAATCCAATATCGCCCCAGTAATATAAGGAATCGATATTGGGGTCACTACACATACTACATTACTCTTTCGGGAAGCAAAGAGCGTGATGCATACGTTCTTGTTTGTAGGAACTGTTACTTCGGACAATGCGTCTCCTACATACAATCCATGGTGACGGAACCCTTTGCCTTGATGGGATATGTGATCCTCCATATCATGTTCAATTTTAATTAAGTATTTTGAACTATATTTACATAATTAATTCTTCCAAGGGAATTACAGCTCTATTCAAAATAAAGTGTTTATTTTAATTGGATCTAATTTAATCATATTAAATAAATGATCAATCTAATCAATAAACAAATAGAGTTCGATCTTAGAGGCTCCTTGGTTCCCACTACAGTGAGTCCTACAAGCATTGTATGGAGACCTCTCATTACATGTGGTTTCAAGTACAAGAATTTAATAATTAATTTTTGATCCAAGGCCAAATGTAGAATCTATATGCACATGCAATATATTAGGTGTTTGGCCTTAGGTTACCAAGCAAAAATCCTAAAATGCTTAATGGATCACTCCATAGAACAAATGAAAATAAGGCAAAAAACATAAAACACCGAAAATAATGAAAATAAATGAAATCAAAACACATGAAAATTCGATAAGCCGCCGAGTGAACAAACACTTTGAAATTGGGCATGAATGTTCATGTTCAAGTTTACATGTATTACTATAAATTAATTAAGAAAAATAAAAGTCACTCTCTCCCCAATAATAAAAAGAACAAATCTATGGTAAATCACTCACTCCCTTGCTCTCTCCTCTTGGTCAACAAGTAGAATGACCAAGTCCTTGCGACTTGGGTGTTCCAACCACCAAGTGGGCGCCGTTACCTCGAGGTCCCTCACAAGAAAAATACAAGATAAAATATTAGCACAATTGAACAATTATATCATATAAAGGGAAAATGAAACAATAAAAATGATGAAACAAAAATAACACCTAAAATTATATCATATGCGTTTCTCCTTGCCACTTGTTGAGACGGATTTGGCAAGGATCTAAAATATCCTCACAACGAGAAAATATAGTGTCATTGAGGAGACCGCTCATGAAATCCATTATCAACAACAATTATCGCACAAATAAATGCAACAATGCAAAATAAATGTGGAGTTAAAATTTATTGTATCCGTACTAAAAATATGTAGTATATTGAATAAGTAGTGGAGGTCGAACACATGGAGCACAAGGGATAAACAACGATAACTAATAAGAAAGCCAAGAACTATTTTTGGTGTTTTGTGAAGCTTTTTTTAGTTGATTTTTCATTATTTTTTAATGATATTTTTAATTTTATGATTTTTATTTTGTTTTTATATATTCAAAATTTTAATTTATTTTTTTAATTAATTAGTTATAGTAAAAGTATATAGAATATATGTTGATAATGTAGACAATAGATATAATAAATATATAAAAATAAAGACAAAATATGGAAAATACACCAGTGCACAATCCTTTTTATTTTTTAAATGTAATAAAAATATTTTTTGGATTTCTAATAATTACAATAATTATAAATAATATATTAATAAATATATCTATATAAATAGATGGCATCATTAGATATTGTTAAATAGATATAAATACTTCAAAATTGGGGAAATAAAACATTTTTGACTTTTTTATATTTGTATTTGTTTGTGGTAGTTTTCATTTAATTTTTATCTTTTTTGGACTTTTAGTTGAATAAAAATATCAAAATAAAGTGTTATATTAATTGTTTGAATTTTTTTGTAATTCAAAAAAGGCTAGGGAGCTCAAAAAATTACAAAATTAATTTTAATATATAATACATATGATAAAGAAAATAATAAACAGATACCCATTTTTGTATTTTTTATGATTTTTTTATTTTCTAAAGGGATAGAAAGGGTTTTCTATTTATTATTTTCCGTTTGATTTTTAGTGAATTTTGATCTACATGTATAAAATACAATAATAAATAACCCTTTTTTTAAAATGCAAAACATTTTTTTTATTTTTATGGATTTTTTAATGCCAACGTGGAGTAAATGCAATGTTTTTAAATTTTTAAATATAGGAAATTAATATTAATTGCCCTACAATATATATATATATATAATGAAATATAATATAAGGCACTTATATAAAAAATCTTACAAATTTTAATGCAAGATGATATTTTTAATGCATATAAAAATGCAATATGGACACAGACTATTTGGTAAATAAAAATAAATGAATAAGCAATCCAAAACCAATTTCCCAAATGTAGGGGCCTTTGTAATATTTCCACGTAAATATTAAATTATCCTACCTTATATGCAATATGAAGCTTAGCATGGAACACATGCAATTATACCAAAAACTTTGGATTGGAATCTAAAATTACAGGACCAAATGATAGCAAAAAAGTACAAGCGGGGCCCTATAAAAATGCCACCACCTTATGTGTATAGGTACATGAGGTAAAATGGCGGGGGATCTAAGTGCCAATAAAACAAAATGACAATGGTTATGCAAATATTACAAAATATTTTTCACGTGCTTCAAAGTTTATGGACTAAATTATACAATACTAAATCAGATGGGTGGCTATCAAAATTACGCCTACGACACGCTGATAGATGATTATATACTCCTCACTAATCCATATGGCATGCGCTCGATGGGTGATACCCCTTCGTTGATGAACGTCCCAGATTAAATTTGGGTGGCTGGATTTACGATCGAGGATGGCTACATCCAACAACTCTTGAAGACCTAGCATGCATGCACAATCAGATGGTTGAGAAGTGGTGTGGAAGAATATGGAAGAATGCATGTTCTTATGAGATTCGACAAGATGTAGCTTTGTCCTCCGATGGTTTCTGGCGCAACAAAAGGGACACGGAGCATCCTTAAGTCACAACAGAGCTATTGGCAGCTTCAGATTAGTCCAAGGTCACCGAAGAGGTCCTCAGAGATCGAAGATGGTTTGGGACTCCATGTAGCTCATGCCAAATCAAAATCAACCTGTGATGAAGCTTAGGGCCTCCAGAACCTACAAGGAAGCTAAACAAACAAACATATGGGTTCTAGGGGTACTGTTAGTCGAAAATGAGTGGATTTTAGGTCGGAGGAGGCTCTCTGACGTATGGTGGAGGAGGAGAGTCATTTCGCCAATCTAGAGAGGATCATGTGGTATGGAAGTGTGTGGGGTGTTCAAAACTCATAGGGAAAGAGAATGGACATGATAGGCGGGTCGTTGGAAGGTTGGAAGACGACAGAACGGTGGTCAGAGCAAAAGCTCTAGTCAACTTTGATTTGGAATTTTAACAAATAAAATGTGAAACAAGTGAAATCAAATCCTATACTTGGATATCTACGATGCTAGGACTTGAAAGAGCTAAGGAAACTATGTTTCTACCTAAGAAGGAGGGAACCAAGGTGGAGCTCTACAAACTACTTTGGCGATGCTCAGATCTTCATTGACCTGCCTCTTCCTCCACACCAAGTAGTAGGTCAAAGAAGATATTATCACCAGCAACCGTGTGGATCAAGAAACTTGGGGATTTTGAAGATGAAGCGGGATCAAAATTCAAAAGTAGGCCGATGACTTAGTTTTTATATATGGCCCCTTTGACTAGGGATAGGATTTGCTGTAACATTCCATTGATCAAGGAGAGACAATTGCATGATAAAATGATGATTGGGGATCAAAATTACTGAAGGAATCTAACCAAGAAGATGCATAAAAAGTGGGGAAAAATCGATGATGATGGTTATTTCATGGAGCTACAAGGTCTAGGGTCACATGGGTCCCAATCGACTGGCGGGCCAACCGAGGCTACAACCCTATTGGTCCATGTCCTCTGCTAAAGTACAAAGCAGAAATAAAAATCCGAAATAATTAGAATAAAATAATGAATGATTTATTTATATTTTAGTTAAAACATGAAAAATATTTATTATTTTATTTAGTATTTCAATCCAATTTTTATTTATTTATACAAGTCGAATTCGTTTGTTACTATATACATGTACATTCATAGGTATATTACCTATATTTTTGTTATTTTATTTTGTTATTTTATATTTTATTATTTTATCTACATAGTTTATGTATTTATAGCTTATTTTAATATATGAAAATATTTTTTATTTTAATTTTCTAAAGTAGTTTATATACTTTAATAAATATGTTTATTTATTAAATAGGTTTGTTTATGTATAATTCATCTATTATTTTTGTACACGTATTATTTTAGTGTAGTTTTAATGGTTTTATTTTATTGTAATTATCTACATGTGTTACAAATGATATTAGCAAAATCATAAAAATATAAAAGTATGAAAAATATAAAGAGTAAATAAAATAGTTAATTTATTCATGTGTAATATATAATAGAGGTCTAAAACCTAACTTTTGCATCTTAAATCCAAATTGTATGAAACCTCTTCATTAAATAACTAATTAAAAGTTATATCAATTAAAGGTAATTTTGATGAATTTTGAGTTCATATGGACGATATACATGTATGTGAAGTTTGCATTTTTGGCTTTTCATTTTGAGTGTAGAAGGCACATGGTGCATTATTTTTACGTGGAATAAATTTTATATTTTTATCTACAATATCATATACAAACTTTATTGATTTGAGGTATAAAAAATAAAGAAAAATAGGTCCTGAAAGGGACTTATTTATGAATTGTAAATTGAAGTTTTATTGCATTTTTGACCCTTATCCCCCCTATTTTATTCTTTGTCGACCCAATCATCATGATGCCTGGATCTCGGGGTTTAGGGTCATTCAATACTTGTCGTATTTCATTTGCTTTTCTTTTCTTTATTCTTTATTTTGGCTTCAATATATCTTTTTTTTCTACAAAATAATTCTATTTACATGCATTTAACCAGGGTTTAAAGGCCAAAATGAAAAAATAACGGTGATCAATGACTTATAGATCCCTGCAGATCTATAAGTTCCTACTTCTAAGGAACAATCAAGGGATTTATACTTTGAGTCAAATGCATCTTTGGCCAAATTACTACGTTTCTTTAACAACTTGACTCTATGGTCATCATAGTTGGTGGCCAATACTATAGAGTTAGCACCACCTTCATGCGTCACACAACCAGATTCAATGATAGTTCAAACTAATTTGATTGATGATACTTCTTTGCCAGAGTTGAATCCGCTACCTCCTACACTTGAGTATTCCTTCTTTGCAGGAGAAAAAGAATAGATTCCATATCATCATTAGTTCGAAGCTGACTATAGAACATGTATCTAGGTTGTTAGAAGTATTAGATAATAACAGGAAGCTTATAGGATGGACAATGTTAGACCTCGCGGATAATAACCTTGCTCTTTGCTCACATGATATTTATGTTGACGATAATGCTAGACCTTCTTGTGAATTCTAGAGGAGAGTTAATCCAAATCTTTAGGAAGTAGTTAACAATGAGATTAAGAAATGGTGTGGAGCAGGATTATATACCCGATCTCTGACTCCAAGTGGACACCCCCCTTCATGTTGTCTCGAAGAAGTTGATCATTCAGATTGTCATAAATGAGGAAGGAGTTGAGATTGCAACACGTACCCACGTCATGGCGCATTTGTGCCGGTTTCATATGTTTGAATGTCATGACCAAGAAAGTTCACTTTCCCTTGCCTTTTATCGATTATATCTTGGAGAGACTAGCAGGGAAAGAGTTCTTCTATTTTATTGATGAGTATTTAGGCTACAATCAGGTAGCCATTGCCCCTAAAGATCAGGAAAAGACCAATTTTACTTCTCCTTTTAGCACATACGTGGTCAGACGCATGCCATTCGGAATTTACAATGCCCCATGTACTTTTCAATGGTGCATGACCGTCGTATTTTCTGAAATGGTAGGGGATTTCCTAGAGGTCTTCATGGATAAATTCTCTATCCACGGTGATTCATTCAAAATTTGTTTTGCGCACTTGGACCGAGTTCTTGAAAGGTAGAGGTAGGTTAATCTGGTACTATCATGTGTTTAAGGAGGGTATCATGTTGGGGCCCATCATCTCCAAAAAGCAAATGGAGTTTGACCCTTCCATGGTGGATGTGATCAAGAAAGTTGATACAACAACAAAAACCATCAAGTTAGTTTGGTTATGTCTAGGGCATGTTGGATTTATATATGATTTATCCAGGATTTTCCTAAACTTTCCTGACCACGAACTGAGCTTGTAGAAAAAGACACCGAGTTCATTTTAGATCACAAGTTTCTAGAGGCCTTTGAGCTCCTAAATAGAAAGACTTATGACTCATCTATTCTGTAGGATCCTGGTAAGTCTCTTCCCTTTGAGATCATGACCGATGCTTCGGATTTTTCTATAGGAGCTGTATTGGCGCAATAGTGAGATCGGATCCCGATTGGTATGCACTATGCAAGCAATGTTTTAGACCCTGCGTAGAAAAATTACACAGTGATTGAAAAGGTATTGCTCGTTGTATTCAGGGCACTTAAGAAATTTAGGTCTTACATTTTGGAATCAAATGTGTCAGTTTATATAAACCACTCAACTAATAGATATCACATGGAAAGGAAGGATGCGAAGACGTGTCTTCATTGGTGGGTTTCATTACTCCATGAGTTTGATTTGGAGATTAAGGATAAACCTCGAATTATAAATGTAGTGGTTGATCATTTATCCTTACTAGAGAAGAGTGATTCCCCTGATTCTGTACCTATCAGAGAGACCTTTTCATATGATTCAATTTGTGTTATCGATTCTCTCCCATTGTATGACAACATGGTGAACTATCATGTCTCCAAGCAAGTTCACTAAGGTTGGACTAGGAGTAGTGTTGACCTTATGTAGTCAAAGAAGTACCATTGGGAGGATCCGTTCCTCTTCTTTGAGTGGCCGGATGGTGTCTAGAGAAGGTGTATTCCTTACGAGGAATACTAGAGTGTCATCACATATTGTCATTAATTATAAGATGGAGGACAACATTCGATAAAAAGAACTGCACACAAAGTGCTTCAATGTGGACTATTTTGGTCGACCTTGTTTAGAGATGCTAATGATTTTGTATGGTCATATACTATTTATCAAAGATGGCAGGGACAATTTCCTATAGAAATGAGATGCCTATGCAACCAGTGATTTTCTGTGTTGTGTTTGATGAATGGGGCATATTTCATGGGTCCCTTTCCCAATAGTCATGGTTTTGAATACATCTTATTAGCGGTTTGACTACCTTTCTAGATTGGGGGAGGCTATCCCAAACCTTGTCACAGACAATAGGACTATATGTAAATGTATAAATGATCATATTATTTCATGGTTTGGGTTTTTGAAGGTTTTGATATCTGATAGGTGTAGCCACTTTGTGAACATAGAGATGAAATCTTTAGCTTAGGACTACAAGTTTGAGAATAGAGTAACTAATCCTTACTATTCTCAATTAAATGGCATGTCAAAGGTTTTAAATAGAGAGGTGAAGAGTATTTTAGAAGTTAGTTCATCCTCGTAAGAAGAATTTATCCCAATTTTTGGATCAAGTTCTCTGTGCCTATAGGCAGGCCTACAAGATCCCTCTTGGAACTTCACCTTTTAAATTGATCTATGGCAAGACATGCCATTTACTCGTTGAATTAATTCACAATTGAGTAGGAAATAAAGAAAATTAATTAGACCTTTCCCATAGGATAAATTTGTAGAGATGTGAACCTTAATGAGCTAGTGGAAATCCACAACCAAGCATATGGAAACAACTTGATCTATAAGGACAAAGTTAACAAGTGGCGTGATTCGTATATTAGATGCACGAACATTGTCTCAGGACAAAAGGTATTGTTGTTCAATATGAAGTTAAAGATTTTCCATGAGAAACGGAAATTCAAAAGGATGGGTCCATATTTCTAGTGAAGTGCATAGTAATGGCAATGTAGAGATAACATATCTCACAGATGATGCACCTTACATTTTGGTCAACATAAAACTATTGAAGAACTTTGTAGAATCAAAAGAATGGCTAATTCAATTTGAGGTGATTGACTTCGTGTCTATTGAGTAATTTGCAGATATTTCAGATACAACGCGAAGCCGCACCTTAAAGATTCACATCAGAGTGATTCGGCATCTCACATATTCATCTTTTCTTTTATTAACACCGACTCTATTCTATTTAGGATGAGGATTCTTTCCTGGTTTCTTTTTTACTCCAAACATAGACTAGATAGAGCCTAAATAGAGGGGGAAATCTGAATCCTATTTCTGTATATTCTTCTCAGTCATCTTTTGTCATCTCCTTGAGTCTTATATCCTTCATTCATCCTTTATACTTAGGCTATTTTTAGCCCAAGTATGGGGGGGACTGATTCCCTGTTATTCTTATATCCATATTTCTATTCTTTTTGTACTTATCATTAGTATCTTTGTTCCCTACACGAAGGCTATTTAAAACCTAAGTATAGGGGCTCCGATCAGTTTTCTCATCCTTGAAGTTTTTCCTTTTTATGCTTTGTATGAGCTATGTATTTCAGTCCACTTTATGCCATGAGGACATAGCACAAGCTAAGTATAGGAGGGGTGTGTATATATTTCATATATAGTATTATTCATAGCTCATATTTTCACATATTTTTATATTTTTATCACGGGCTATGGGTATGTGGATTTGAATTTTTTATAAAATTACTTTGTAAATTATTTAGAAAATTATATATTTATTTTACATGGTTTGCAATATATTTTATAAATTATTTTCAAAAGGGTACAAATTATTTCTAATACTATACACATCATTCTCTATATATATTTACAAATTAAATTGTATTAATAAAAAACCTCAAAAATCAAACCTTACTTCAGTTTTTCAAGCAAAGTTTTATTTTCTAAAGGGGTGCCTTTGGTGTAACGATTACTTTTTAAACCATTGGAGTCTTTCATGATCGAGATGAGTTGAGATTTCAATTGAGGATTTGGGATCTGAGATTTATGTTTGGACCAAATTTTAAGATACTTAAGGATGGGATAAAACTAATGAAGGCTTCATGAATCCTGAGTGTTAGCAATTTTAGCCAGTATGAGAACATGGTTCGGATACTAATATTTTGATAGTGTCTTAAGTGCAAGGGCGTGGTAAAGTGAATTAAAGTTGTTGATCGATGTGTTACAATTCTTAGTAAAACAATTTTAGATAGAATAAAAGTAAAGAAAAATATGGAGAGAAAAGCTCATGCATTACAAAGTCAAAATTTCAAAAGCTTATACAAGTGGTAAAAACTCCTATCCTTTTTAAGTATCTATTTGGACCAAAATCTTAGAACTTTATGAGTTGGGATAGTACTTCAAAAAGAGCTCTATATCATATAATAATACAAGTCTGGGTGTAGAAGGTATCTTGGATACTCAAAAGAGACACACCTCGGTGCATTACAAGCAAAACAAGTACAAATGACCCAACTTCTTTTTGATAGACACATTAATTAGCAACAAAAGTAAATTGTGTTGAGTTAATAAGGCACTTAAAAGATACCTTGTTTCAAAAAGAAGAAGAGAAGAATTTACACAAATCCTAATTCCTCTGTTATCTGGCCTACCATCTACACTTTGAAGTCTAACAAACTAAAGTGATAGTGGATTGAAGCAAGACAAGATTTATTCCCTAGTGTGAGGGTTGGGCCCTTTGGGGAGTCTCTTGTATTCGAACTTTAGGTGACACTTCAACTCTAGTCTTATGAATGTATTCAACACATTGAGCCATATCTCTTATGTATATATATATATATATGAATTGAGAGTCTGATGATTAGAGGAGTTGGATTCCTTTCGATTAAGACTGACTCAGCTTAGAGTCTTAGGATATCTAAAACCAAGTGTTCTGGATTGATTGAGCCTTGTCTTTTCACATACACATGTCAAGGAATTCAATAACTCACTCTAATTCATTATTTATTTAGTAGCTGGGCGACAGGCTCAGAATAAGAATGGGGAAGGCAGATGAATCGCAGATTCATCTACATTATTTATCTATATTATCTCGTAAACTAAGAATATGCCTAACATTCATTAACAATTAACCCTAATGAATTACTGACTTATTGTAAATAACTAACCCCATGAGTGTATAATAAATAAACCTACAATTGTGCCAATATTTTATGTTTTTAATATTTATAAAAAATCAAATAAAAACCAATTTAGTCCTGCACATAATTAATTTAACATAAAATTTTAAATAAAAATCCAAAAAATAAGGAAAGAAATTAAAATAGGTAATTTTAGTACTTGAAATTACATACAAAAGTATTTTCTATGCATAGATGACATCTTCTCTCTTTGCGTTCTACATGAAAGTTGTCGATCTCATTGAGAACTACAACTTTAATGTTGAACACTTTTTCTATTTCACTCATAACTATTATTTCTGAATTTATTTTTGATATATTTATTTCTTTGGATTGATTAGGCCATGTGGCACCACCCGCTTCAGCCACGTGGTCCGCTTCAAATAAGCCACTTGACTCCTTCCTTCACTGTTAGATAAGCTCTGATGATAAGATCATCGTCTTCCATCTGCACTAAATTCTCAGTTACCCAATCACTTCCATATGATTGCATCTCAGTTGCTTACCCTCACCCAAACGTGGGTTAATGGATGTCAAGATCCAACAACCCTAGTCCATCTTTAAGGTCGACCCTCTTCACTTCCATGCATGCCACTGGACTTTGACCCATTTCTCCAACCACCTCTGACAACCTCCAACATCGATTCAACCACAATCCTCTTTGCCTAACTCCCATGATCCACACCATCATTCTAACTTCCCTAAACCATAACTCCTATTACTTATGGTGTTGGTTGAGACCACCACATGGAAACCTCCACCCTCCAACCACCTCCTTCTCAAATGGTCCTCCGTCATCACACGCAACATCTATCCACTACTCCTGGAAGAAACCTCTAAGCGTCAAACACTGAACGATGACATAAATTGAGTGCCTTTGAAAGCAAAGAAGGAGAGTTTTCTCAAAGCGAGATCCTCAATGCACTCTGTTGTGCTGCAACCTTGGATAGCACTGCACAAGCTTAGTTCAGCATCCCAGAACATCAAAGAAGATTACAAAGTGTTCAAGCTTTGTTTTAGGACAAGGTTCTCCTAAAATTTCCATCTTTTTCTCCTCTCATCATCTCTAAGTCTTGTAGATCTTTTTTTCTTATTTCTTTCTCCATTTTATTCTGACACATTCACACACTCTTCCATCACTCTAGGAACACCTACACCTTTGTCGTTGTTCATCATTCTTTGTAGAACCATCAAAGCACTTGATCCATCTAGAGATCATTTCATCAACTTCTATCATCAACAAATGAAGGACCATTAGGGCTCCGCATCCAACTAGCCATCCTGTCATATCATTTATTTCGGAACCCCGTTATGCGTTGGTTTCGTTATATAATTCTGTAGTGTATCGAATATCATCAATGATCAGTGGCCTACATGCAACTCTGATTTCCTACTTGTTGCTCTAATTTTGTGCTCACATATTGTCCTTCATTATGAGATGGAGGACAGCATTTGATAAAAAGAACTGCACACAAAGTGCTTCAATGTGGACTATTTTGGTCGACCTTGTCTAGAGATGCTAATGATTTTGTATTGTCATATACTATTTATGAAATATGGGAGGGACAATTGGCTATATAAATGACATGCCCATGCAACTAGTGATTTTCTGTGATGTGTTTGATGAATGGGGCATATTTCATGGGTCCCTTTCCCAATAGTCATGGTTTTGAATACATCTTATTAGCAGTTTAACTACCTTTCTAAATTGGTGGAGGCTATCTCAATCCTAGTCGCAGACAATAGGACTATATGCAAATGTATAAATGATCATATTATTTCATGGTTCAGGTTTTCGAAGGTTTTGATATCTGATGAGTGTAGCCACTTTATGAACATAGAGATGAAATCTTTAGCTTAGGACTACAAGTTTGATAATAGAGTAACTGGCATGTCAGAGGTTTTAAATAGAGAGGTGAAGAGTATTTTAGAAGTTAGTTCATCCTGGTAAGAAGAATTGATCCCAGTTTTTGGATCAAGTTCTCTGGGCCTATAGGATGGCCTACAAGACCTCTATTGGAACTTCACATTTTAAATTGATCTATGGCAAGACATGCCATTTACTCGTTGAATTAATTCACAATTGAGTTGGAATTAAAGAAAATTAATTAGAACTTTCCCATAGGAAAAATTTGTAGAGACGTGAACCTTAATGAGATAGTGGAAATCCACAACCAAGCATATGAAAACAACTTGATCTATAAGGACAAAATTAAGAAGTGACATGACTCATATATTAGATGCACGAACATTGTCTCAGGACAAAAGGTATTGTTGTTCAATATGATGTTAAATATTTTCCATGAGAAACTAAAATTCAAATGGACGGGTCCATATTGCTAGAGAAGTGCATAGTAATGGCAATGTAGAGATAACATATCTCACTGACGATGCACCTTCCATTTTGGTCAACATAAAATGATCGAAGAACTTTGTAGAATCAAAAGAACGGCTGATTCAATTCGAGGTGATTGATTCGTGTCTATTGAGTAATTTGCAGATATTTCAGATACAACATAAAGCCGCACCTTAAAGATTCACATCAGAGTGATTCAGCATCTCACATATTCATCTTTTCTTTTATTAACACCGACTCTATTCTTTTAGGATGTGGATTCTTTCCTGGTTTCTTTCTTACTCCAAGCATAGGCAAGATAGAGCCTAAATAGAGGGGTAAATCTCAATCCCATTTCTGTATATTCTTCTCAGTCATCTTTTGTCATCTCCTTGAGTCTTATATCCTTCATTCATCCTTTATACTTAGGATATTTTTAGCCCAAGTATAGGGGGACTGATTCCCTGTTATTTTTATATCCATATTTCTATTCTTTTTGTACTTATCATTAGTATGTTTGTTCCCTACATGAAAGCTATTTAAAACCTAAGTATAGGGGCTCTGGTCAGTTTTCTCATCCCTGAAGTTTTCCCTTTTTATGTTTTGTATGAGCTATGTCTTTCAATCCACTTTATGCCATGAGGACATATCACAAACTAAGTATAGGAGGGGTGTGTATATATTGCATATATATTATTATTCATAGCTCATATTTTCACATATTTTTATATATTTATCATTGGCTATGGTATGTGGATTTGAATTTTTTTTATAAAATTACTTTGTAAATTATTTAGAAAATTATATATTTATTTTACATGGTTTGCAATATATTTTATAAATTATTTTCAAAAGGGTACAAATTATTTTTGATACTATACACATCATTCTCTCTATATATTTACATATTAAATTTTATTAATAAAAAACCTCAAAAATAAAACATTACTTCAGTTTTTCACCCAAAGTTTTATTTTCTAAAGGGGTGCCTTTGGTGTAACGATTACTTTTTAAACCATAGGAGTCTTTAGGATATAAAAGGTTGTCGAGTCTGATTCCCTGGTAGAGTTAAGCATGGAGGTGAGTTTAGAGGTTAACTCCATATTTTGGAAGATCAAGTCGATAATGAGTTCTTTGAAAAGTGCGGTGCCGATTTAGGAAGATAATATTTTGTTAGAAGAGTTAGATATGAAGGAACATACACCTTTTCTTGAGGATATTAAGTTATTTGAATGCCATCTTACTTGTAAGTTATGACATGCTCTTTTGTATAATTTTTCTATTTTAAGGAAAGACAAAAAGTCTGTTGCAGAAACCAAGGGTTGGATATGTCCCCTCTATTTTAGAAAATTTTGGTTCTTCATTTGTTGATATGGATATTGCCTTTGAGGAAGAATGGCATCAACCTAGTGATTCACTTCCCAAGTCAATGAGGATTTTTCCTATTATGATACTGAGGTGAACTCTTTGAGGAGAAAGCAAGTGAAGCATAAGGCATCCTATCATTTCAATCCCGAAGGATTCAATCCTAATATTTGATATTGAGAAACTGAAGTTAGTAGTGTGTTGTTAGGTATGCTTGTAATGTTCTTGTAAATGTTAGTAGTTTCTAGTTTTTTATACTATATCTTTGTTCCTAAAGGGCACCTGTTCTTTAATTCTTTTAATAAAAAAACTTCTTCAAAAAAATTCTATGATTAAATAACTTGCTAAAAAGTGTTCTTCCCTAACACTTTCGCTTTGCACTCACGGGGTTATTGAGATTTGTAACACTTTGTTTACGATGTTCAGAGACTTAGAGTTATCTTGTCTTAATTGTTGGGTCTTAGACTTAATAATTCACACTTCCCTAGTTTTAAAAATTTGTGTGCTATATTGCATGCCTAATCTTATCCTTAAAAGAATGTAACCAACATTCATAAGCATGACAACATTCATGATCGAGATGAGTTGAGATTTCAATTGAGGATTTGGGATTTGAGATTTATGTTTGGACCAAATTTTAAGATACTCAAGGATGGGATAAAACTAATGAAGGCTTCATGAATCCAGAGTGTTAGCAATTTTAGCCAGTATGAGAACATGCTTCGGATACTAATGTTTTGATAGTGTTTTAAGTGCAAGGGCGTGATAAAGTGAATTAAAGTTGTTGATCGATGTGTTACAATTCTTGGTAAAAGAATATGAGACAACCGAAAAGTAAAGAAAAATATGGAGAGAAAAGCTCATGTATTACAAAGTCAAAATTTCAAAAGCTTATACAAGTGGCAAAAACTCCTATCCTTTTTAAGTATCTATTTGGACCAAAATCTTAGACCTTTATGAGTTGGGCTAGAACCTCAAAAAGAGCTCTATATCATATAATAATACAAGTTTGGGTGTAAAAGGTATCTTGGATACTCAAAAGAGACACACCTTGGTGCATTACTAGCAAAACAAGTACAAATGACCCAACTTCTTTTTGAAAGACACATTAATTAGAAACAAAAGTAAATTGTGTTGAGTTAATAAGGCACTTAAAAGATACCTTGTTTCAAAAAGAAGAAGAGAAGAATTTACACAAATCCTAATTCCTCTGTTCTCTGGCCTACCATCTACACTTTGAAGTCCAACAAACTAAAGTGATAGTGGATTAAAGCAAGACTAGATTTATTCCCTAGTGTGGGGGTTGGGTCCTTAGGGGAGTCTCTTGTATTGGGACTTTAGGTGACATTTCAACTCTAGTCTTATGAATGTATTCAACACATTGAGCCATATCTCTCTTATATATATATATATATATATATATATATATATATATATATGAATTGAGAATCTAATGATTAGAGGAGTTGGATTCCTTTCGATAGATGATATCTTTTCTCTTTGCGTTCTACATGAATGTTGTAGATCTCATTGAGAACTAAAACTTTAATGTTGAACGCTTTTTCTATTTCACTCATAACTATTTTTTCTGAGTTAATTTTTGATTTATTAATTTCTTTGGACTGATTAGGCCACGTGGCACCACCCGCTTCAGCCACGTGGCCCGCTTCAAATAAGCCACTTGACTCCTTCCTTCACTATTAGATAAGCTCTGATAATCCGATCATCGTCTTCCATCTGCACTGAATTCTCAGTTACCCAATCACTTCCATATGATTGCATCTCAGCTGCTTACCCTCACTCAAACATGGGTTAATGGATGTCAAGATCCAACAACCCTAGTCCATCTTCATGCTCGACCCACTTCACTTCCAGACAAGCCACTGGACTTTGACCCATTTCTCCAACCACCTCTGACAACCTCCAACTTCGATTCAACCACAATCCTCTTTGCCTAACTCCCATGCTCCACACCATCATTTAAACTTCCCTAAACCCTAACACCTATTAGTTATGGTGCTAGTTGAAACCACCACATGGAAACCTCCACCCTCCAACCACCTCCTTCTCAAATGGTCCTCCGTCATCACACGCAACAGCTATCCACTACTCTTGGAAGAAACCTCTAAGCATCAAACACTGAACGGTGGAATAAATTGAGTGCCTTTGAAAGCAAAGAAGGAGAGTTTTCTCCAAGCGAGATCCTTAACGCACTCTGTTGTGCTGCAGCCTTGGATAACACTGCACATGCTTAGTTCTGCAGCCCAGAACATCAAGAGAAGATTACGAAGTGTTCAAGCTTTGTTTTAGGAAGTGGTTCTCCTAAAATTTCCATCTTATTCTCCTCTCATCGTCTCTAAGTGTTGTAGATCTTTTTTTCTTCTTTCTTTCTCCATTTTATTCTGACACAGTCACACACTCTTCCATCACTCTAGGACCACCTACACCTTTGTCGTTGTTCATCATTCTTTGCAGAATCATCACTCCAATTTATCCATCTAGAGATTATTTCATCAACTTTTATCATAAACAAACGAAGGACCATTAGGGCTCCGCATCCAATTAGCTTTTCTGTCATATCATTTATTTCGGATCCCCATTATGCGTTGGTTTTGTTATATAATCATGTAGTGTATCTAATATCATCAATGATCAGTGGCCTACATGCAACTAAGATTTCCTACTTGTTGCTATAATTATCATGCATAGATGAAACAATGCATACTTCCTCAGAGCGGCCATGAACTAAGAGCTTCTTGACCAGACCAATCAACAACATACCTGAACCTTCTACCACAACTTAAGAGCAAGGATGAGAAAGACATGCTATACCGAAGCCTCAGCTTCTTTGTCATGAGTAGAGGGAGGAGTCGATCGTCGAGTAGCAGAAACTGTATGATCAGATCCTTGGATATAATAAAATGTCTCTAATTGATTGCTGAAGCTCCATCCGAGTGGTCTTCTCAAACCATAGGTTCGGAGTTCTCAAGCTAAAGCCGACCATTCATGCAAAGCCACATGGCCCAAACATAAACATCGTCCGAGCGTAGCGTCACATGACTCAAGTCACGTGGTTAGGAAAATTACACCATATGGATCTAAATTTTTCATATATTCTATATAGTCAAGTGGGTGCGAAGCATATGACAACTAGGAAATTTTGCAGAAGTGACTCTACACCTTTTTAAAATTTGTAGATAAGTCCCCTATAGGGGTTATTTACATTGTTTCCCTTGTTTCAAAAAGAAGAAGAGAAGAATTTACGCAAATCCTAATTCGTCTGTTATCTTGCCTACCATCTACACTTAGAAGTCTAACAAATTAAAGTGATAGTGGATTGAAGCAAGATTGGTTTTATTCCCCAGTGTGAGGGTTGGGTCCTTAGGGGAGTCTCTTGTATTGGAACATTAGGTGACACTTCAACTCTAGTCTTATGAACGTATTCAACACATTGAGCCATATATATATATATATATATATATATATATATATATATATATATATATGAATTGAGAGTCTGATGATTAGAGGAGTTGGATTCCTTTCGATTAAGACTGGCTCAGCTTAGAGTCTTAGGATATCAAAAACCAAGTGTTTCGGATTGATTGAGCCTTGTCTTTTCACATACACATGTTAAGGAATTCAATAACTCACCAACTCCCTAATTCATTATTTATTTATTAGCTGGAGTACAAGCTCAAAATAATAATAGGGGGGGAGATGAATCACAGATTCATCTACATTATTTATCTATATTATCCCGCAAACTAAGAATATGACTAACACTCATTAACAATTAACCATAATGAATTACTGACTTATTGTAAATAACTAACCCCATGAGTGTATAATAAATAGACCTACTATTGTGCCTATATTTTATGTTTTTATTATTTATTAAAAATCAAATGAAAACTAATTTAGTACTACACATAATTAATTTAACATAAAATTTTAAATAAAAATCCAAAAAATACGGAAAGAAATTAAAGTAGGTAATTTTAGTACTTAAAATTACATACAAAAGTATTTTCTATGCATAGATGACATCTTCTCTTTTTGCGTTCTTCATTGAGAACTAAAACTTTAATGTTGAACACTTTTTCTATTTCACTCATAACTATTTTTTATGAATTTATTTTTGATTTATTAATTTCTTTGGATTGATTAGGCCATGTGGCACCACCCGCTTTAGCCACGTGGCCCGCATCAAATAAGCCACTTGACTCCTTCCATCACTGTTAGATAAGCTCTGATGATACGATCATCGTCTTCCATCTGCACTAAATTCTCAGTTACCCAATCCCTTCCATATGACTGCATCTCAGCTGCTTACCCTCACCTAAACGTGGGTTAATGGATGTAAAGATCCAACAACCCAAGGTCGATCCTCTTCACTTCCAGCCAAGCCACTGGGCTTCGACCCATTTCTCCAACCACCTCTGACAACCTCCAACGTTGATTCAACCACAATCCTCTTTGCCTAACTCCCATGATCCATACCATCATTTTAACTTCCCTAAACACTAACTCCTATTACTTATGGTGCTGGTTGAAACCAGCACATGGAAACCTCCACTCCCCAACCACCTCCTTCTCAAATGGTCCTCCGTCATCACACGCAACAACTATTCAATACACTTGGAAGAAACCTCTAAGCATCAAACACTGAACGATGACATAAATTGAGTGCCTTTGAAATCAAAGAAGGAGAGTTTTCTCCAAGCGAGATCCTCAACGCACTCTATTGTGTTGCAGCCTTGGATAGCACTGGACAAGCTTAGTTCTGCAGCCCAGAACATCAAGAGAAGATTACGAAGTGTTCAAGCTTTGTTTTAGGACATGGTTCTCCTAAAATCTCCATCTTATTCTCCTCTCATCATCTCTAAGTGTTGTAGATCTTTTTTTACTTCTCTCTTTCTCCATTTTATTCTGACACATTCACACACTCTTCCTTCACTCTAGGACCACCTACACCTTTGTCGTTGTTCATCATTCTTTGCAGAACCATCACTCCACTTGATCCATCTAGTGATCATTTCATCAACTTCTATCATCAACAAACGAAGGACCATTAGGGCTCCGCATCCAATTAGCCATCCTGTCATATCATTTATTTCAGAACCCCATTATACTTTGGTTTTGTTATATATCCCTGTAGTGTATCGAATATCATTAATGACAGTGGCCTACATGCAACTCTGATCTCCTACTTGTTGCTCTAATTATCATGCATAGATGAAACAATACATACTTCCTCAGAGCGGCCGTGAACTAAGAGCTTCTTGACCAGACCAATCAACAACATACCTGAACCTTCTACCACGAGTTAAGAGCAAGGATGAGAAAGACATGCTATACCGAAGCCTCCGCTTCTTTGTCGTGAGTAGAGGGAGGAGTCGATCATCGAGTAGCAGCAACCGTATGATTAGATCCTTGGATATAATAAAATGTCTCTAATTGATTGCTGAAGCTCCATCCCAGTGGTCTTTTCAAACCATAGGTTCGGAGTTCTCAAGCTAAAGCCGACCATTCATGCAAAGCCTCATGGCCCAAACCACCAACACCGTCCGAGCGTAGCCTCACATGACTCAAGTCATGTGGTTAGGAAAATTACACTATATGGGGTGGGTGCGATGCCCATGACAACTAGAAAATTTTGCAAAGGTGACTCTACACCTTTTTAAAAATTGTTGATAAGTCCCTGCTAGGGGTTATTTACATTGTTTCCCAAGAGGTTTTTTTATTTGCAAATTAGTCCTTATCAGCGACCTGTTTGTAATGAAAAGTGAATTCTTAATTATATTTTCTTTGCATTTATGCCCTCGTCTTGCTACTTAAATAACTTATGAACCAAGTATCAAAATTTAATGAAATTTGTGTTGTTTAAAAGTTTTTATCCTCTTTAAATTAACGCCATTCATTATCTGATTGGGTTTCATTATAATGCATTTAATTTTAGAGACTGAAATTCATATATCTAGTCCGTTACTTGTGTTTAAAATATGATTATTTGATCATTTATCAATTAGTTAAATGACCTGATGTTTCTTAACTCATTGTGATTTAATTTGGAATCCAGTAAAATTATTAGATTATTTGTTTCATGATTAGATTGCTTAATGAAGCATTAATCTATTTCTCGACAACAACATTCGGTTAAAAATGATAGTTTGACTGATGGGATTAGTTGGATCTTGATCTTTGGATTAATTAATTTAATAAAATATTTATTAAATAATTCAAGTTATTTAACTAATTAATCTTGAGCTTTATTGTGATTGCATCTTGTTTCATTCTATGTTGCATCCTCATATTTCACTTAATATATTTGCATAAAAAACATTTAAAAATCCCATGCATTGCATTCGGTCTGCATAGCTTGAGCTCGTTCATCAATTCAACACTTCATTAGATATATAAATCCTAAATTATTTAGTTAATTTCTCGTGTCCTTGTGTTTGACCATGGGCTTACCCATGATATAAATTGAATAGAGTCAATCTTTACAAAGATATTTAAACTCGAATCCGATTGATTTTTTAATTGGTCATATTACAAAGAGTAATAATTATCTATGTGAATTAGCAATTCATCAATAGCTCACCTAATCGAGATGACCTAGGAATAGAGGAACCGCATGAGCTTCTCTAGTAATGGATGAATCAACCAAGACCGCTTTTCCATGCCTGATGAATACAATCCATTGATCTTTATACATTTATTTTGTCTTAAAACACTAGTTAAATGCATGTAAAAATATCTACTTTTACAAATTAACACTCCGACCTTTGTCTGTAAAAGTTCTTAAATACCTGTATTTAAATACAAAATAAATGAATAAAGAAAAGAAAAATAAAAGAAGTATTTCAAATACTGGCCGACCCTGGATCCCGAGACTAAGTCAATATTGACGTGGTTAACAAGGAAAAATGTAGGAGGAGATAAGGGTAAATAATTACATATAAAATAACATTCTCACCAAGAAACCCTAGATGACATGTACATTGTAGATAGTTGAAACTTACAATAATTTTTACGCACTCATATACACTTGAAATAAGAATATTATCAACACCTAAAATGTACATAGAAACACATAGAGAAAAACAAAATTGATTGCACATAAAAATAAGGTACAATGTGATTGGGACACATAGTTGAAAAATCTGCAAACAAAACTTTACAGATCCATATCCTCTCCATATGAACTCAAAATTAACCAAAGTCACCTTTATTGTACTTTTTAAATTTTATTAACTATCCAATGAAGGTGATTTTATTAAAATTGGAGTTAAGATAGAAAAATAGCTTTTGGCATACACTATACCTATATTTGTTTATATAAATTTACTTCATTCTTTGTATTTTTACTCATTATATATTTTTTAAATGTTTATAACTACTATTTGAATTATTTAAGAAACATTAATATAACAGGAAGTACTAGAAACTCATTAAAAAAATAGTTTCATAGAATACCTAGGTATATTATACCTATGTTATACACCCCATATATATTTGAATACATAAACAAACTCCAAAAAATAAAATAAATATGTGTACATATATAGTTATACTATAAATTTACAAATTATGCATACAAAAAATAAATTCAGATATATAAAATAAAACTATAATACATAAAGTATATGTATTTATACCTATAATTATACTTGTAAAAATTAGTAACTAATAAATTGGTCGATAGAAATAAATAAAAAACACCTAAAATAGGACATAATATAAGAAACACCTTTCATATTTTAAGAAAAAATTAATACAAATGTTCGCTATTTTATTTATCTTTTATTTCTATTTTTATTTTTACTTTGTCTTGTAGCTACTGAAGTAGACTAATGGGAGACCTCCCTAAAATTACCCCTACACCTGCACCTTTGTCAGAACTACTAACCCCCTTATTTCATTGAATTTTCCCTCATTCCTCTATAAACAAATCACCTCACCTAGTTCTTGAATGTTCCTCCTCGATCCTTTCTCTTACAACTCCAGACTAAATCCTTGGTCAATCTCACAATGATCCATGCAAAAACTCTAATTCTTCTAAGCCTCCTAGTTACAGCAATAAAATTGAACTCAAGCTTCTATTCAAAGCTAATCCTTGTTGATCAAATTTTGGCCCCTTGGATCGAAGATTGGAGTGTTGTTATATGATAAGAAGTGATCCTATCGATTCACAGCGAGGAGGAAGGTGGCTTGAGGCGATTCAACTCATCGTTGGAGCTTCTTCGATAATCTTTTGCTCCCGGCCACATTAGGAAGGTCAGATGCTTATTACTTCGGTTTTTAGATTCCAAGTACTAGCAGTGGTGTAGACTCGTATTTAGTTTCATAAATTCATCATCTACATATTAAAATACAAAAATCATAGTTCGTTGGAGCTCTATTATTTGGCCTTTGTTCACCGCGAATCAACCATCCTCCAACTGTGCTTATCACATCTACACCTTCACCTTCTCATCTTCCTTAATCTTAACTCATTTGTATCCCAGATCTCACTTAGATCTAGAAAATGAGAACTCCTCCACCTATTACCGAAGTTGCTCCACCACGACACATTTTCACCCCATTTTGCCTCAAATCATCTTAAATTTTTTCGTCTATTCGTTTGTGATCTAAGCATGCAGAGACCAAAGCTGGTAGACTCAGTTATGGTTCATGTTTGTCATCCACAAGTATTTCAGTTACTTCAACTTCCCAGCATTTTCAGGACCCTATCGATGGGTACATGACATCTTTGAGCACGTCAACATGTGCGGAGGAGCTTCGCTCCGTTTTAATCCCACCACGAGATCCCCAATTGGTCAGATGATGAAGCAACGCCTGCTTGATGGATGCCACTCTTGGCCTTCTTCCATGTTCTTTTATTGAAGAAGTAGCCATCTGATAGCTTGGACGTTCCAGTTTTGATCGAAGCGATTGGATCAGTGCATATGCCGAAAGTTCGATGAAGATGCAGATCTGATCTAAGCCATCCATCGTCGAAAGGGTATCTACAGTTTCTAGCATGGGTCCAAGTGAATCCATCTATGTCATTGGATTGTGAGCAGTTAGGGGTAATTTGCACAAAGTCCCCTACTCATTTTTGTATTTTTTTTGCATTTAACCTTTCATTTGCAGTTTACATCTTTTTTGTAATGATTGCAAATAAGGAAATAAGTTTATTGTATTTACATTCCAGTCCAATCCATTTCACCTCACGTGCTTGTACATGTAGGGGGGGGTGAATTTTGCGTGGACACCCTTGCAACCTTTTATATTTACATTTAGTCCGTAAACTTCAAATATCAGTGTATTTATTTTTGGTAAATTTTCGTGCTTGGAACTGCTGTTCTACACTATTGCATTTATACCCCGACAAGTGTGTATATTATTTTAAATGATGGAATTATTTCATATATGTTCATAGACTTGTTTTCAATGTTATTAAATACTCTAAAACTTTAGGAAAGTACCATATAAGCCCCTATAATGCACATTTAATTTTGTATTAGTTGTGAAAAATAGCATTTCGCACCTAAAAATTATAGAAAAATTATCTTAAGTGTCTAGACAATATAATTTTACAAATATTTTTCTGAAGGTAAATAAATTTATTTTCCTATTTATAAAAATACAAAATCAATGCATTTTATCCTATTTAGAATTTAAAAATCCATAAAAAATTACAGTATATTGTGAAAAATCCCCAAAAATATTAGATGTTTTTTAATCACATTTGATTTTTTGACCTACTAATTTTGTAAAATATTACCAAAAACTCCTAAACATTAAAAAATATGAAAAAACTATCAAAATTCTTACAACTTCACTACAAAATAAAAAATTATTTTCCAAGTTTCTCAATTTTATTTATAATATGTACTATTTAGGAAAATTGTTATTAGGCTTAATCTGATCTGATAAATATTTATAAAGCCTCTTTTAAGATCCCTAATGCACTATTTTGTGTACTTTTGTATTTGGTTATTTAAAAGTGCATAAAAATTGTCAAAAAATATTCAATCAAACATCAAAAAAAGAGAAAATTTTATAACCCTCCAATTTTATTTTTGAGCTTTTGAGTTATTTGCCCTTTTCAAAAAATCGAAAAACATCTCTTGTTCCTTTTTCTTTATATATTTTATATATTTATCTATATATCTATATATATATTGTTATATATTTTATTTTAAAATGAAAGATTTGAAATTTTCATAATTAAAATAAAACAAGAACCACAATCAAAAGCACAAAAATTATTTAAAAATAAAATAAACCCTAAAAATCCTAATTTATCTATTCAAATTTGTTGCTCGTATGCTCCTTTTGTGGTTTGAGCCCTACTTCTTTCGTACTATACACATTCTTTCTAGAGTATAATATATTTTATCTCATTTACATTTAGTTCTAAATCATTTTTATGGGTTAATTGTTGATTGATTCACTTGAGTTGAATTTTGAGAGCTGAGAGAGACACCGATACAATGATTACTGAATCTGACTTCTCGGACACCATAGGACCTCCAAGACTGGTTGATAAGAATCACGCCTCACAACTCATTAATGGTACTGTTGCCAGGGAGCATCGATTTGTAGAGTATAGAGTAGACACTTAGCCTATTTTTGCCACTATTGATTTTACTGCATAGTTCTCTCTTTATTCTATATTAATCTAAGAATATTCTAATAACTTTCTTGTTTGAATTTGTTGTAAAGATGCCACTCATTAATGGAGGATTTCTTTGGATATTCAATGCATCTAAGAGATGTGTAGGCTAGTGGTTCATTGCCCACAAGTACGAGAAAGTAGCAAAGAAGACAAGAAGAGGACCAGTTTATTTTTTTTCCTAAATTCAGTTTTTGTGAGAGCGTGATTGTTCATACAGTTATAATAATATAGGACACAAACTCTTAGACACTTGAACTCTCCACAATTCCATTTCACCAAGTGATTGTTCACCTGTGGGACTTGGCCATTTTTTTGTGATTTCTTCACATTCTACATTTATTTCTCCCTATTTTCCCTTTGTTTTTTATTTGTTTTCCGTATTTTGTGCTTCTCGTATTATTTTTTATTTACTTCTTGTGGAATAAGACCTTTGATCAATATGAGTGATTGTTCTGTAAAATTAGGTCCAAAGACCTAATAGTATTTATGTACATATAGATTTTCTCGCTTGAACTTAGTCAAATTGAACAAGATTCTTTATGCTCATGCTCTAAGGCAATTTCCACGTTGCATTGCATTTAGGTTGCAAATTTCGTTTTCCATCCCACATGGAGAGAGCTGGGAAGCACTATAAGTCCTCTTACTAAGCATCATATCATTTGATTTCTGACATGCATTGCATTTTCATCTTCTCTATCTGATTTTGACCACATAGGCTAAATAAAGAAATGATCAAATCATTAGGCATTTTGGCAAAAAATTTACTCAAAACAAGTGAAAACCTATAAAAACAGGACTATTAAGAAAAACTTGACCAAATTAAATTTGATTAATTGAACTTCATTGTTTTGGGTTCATAACACCCTTATTGTATTCAGGTACCTTCCATATAAAGTGAGGCATGATCCTTAGGGAATACAGACTAAATCCCATCCAGGGTACTTGATAGGGGATTTGGCACTTGTTTGCTAATCAAACATGATCAACAATTGCTATGTGACTAAGTGTGCTTATGATGAACAATCAACCCACAGAAAATTCAAGCGATACATGTATCTAAGTTAAAATGTATTGTAACTCTATTATAAAATGTGTACACGTGTAAGTATGGTAGAGTATCAAACATAGTGAGCAAAATAGGGTAGCAATAATAATTATTTATAAATAAAAATGAATAAAAAATAATTTGCATTTTGTATAATATTCACTCAAATAATTAATTAACGAATTTGTAGGTTTTTAAATTAAATACAATAGTAATTATATTTATTTTTATTATATATATGTTATTAATTTTATATTATTTTTTGTTTATTATTTTAAATATTATGTACTAATATGTAGCTATGTATATATATGGATATACTTATAAATAATGTACATAAGATATAATATATGTACATTATATTAACTATAGAAAAGAAATCATAAAATATTAATAAATATAGTCATGATAATTTAATGTATATAAGTTTTGTGTTTTTTAAATGTTATAAGGTATTGATAATTATAATATAAACTTTATATATACATAAGTATATAATAATAAGTAGGGGGCAGGGAGCCTGCACCGTGGGGTGGAGGAAACTCCCTGCACCCACCCTCATTTTTCGATTTTTTTTTTTTTGAATTAAAAGTTGGGGGATTTACTTAATATGTTAAGGGGAATATGTGTTTCAAGTTTCAAGCAAAATAAATAATCCTAACACATTTATCTAGACATGGTCGATTTCAGCAATTCTGAGACCGTTAAAATTTGGTAGTCTTGATGAAGATGATAGAAGTCTCGAATTAAGTTGAATTTGGAATGACAACATGGTGATAAATTGTGATCTAAATCCCCCAAGGTTTCATTTCAGAAAAATCAAAAAATAATGAAAAATTAGGTCGGGTGTAGGGAGTTACCTGCACCCGCCGAGGTAGGCTCCTTTTTCCCTAATAATTAGAGTATTATAATTATAAATATAGGTAAAATAACTTAAATTTGCAAAATAAAAATATTTTTATATTTTTATATTTATTATTATTTTATTTTTTATGTGTGTTTTTGCTATTTTTATGTATTTTAAAGTAAAAAATAATTCAAAATAAGGATTAAATAAACAAGAAATATTGTTTTGGAATTTAAAAATATTAAACATACTCAAATTTTCTAAAACTATTTTTAATATATAATATATAATAAAAGGAAAATTCAGAGATAGAAATAAATATTTTTGGATTTTTCGGAGAATTTTATTATTTTTATAAGGATTTTTGGAGCTTTTTATTTTTTCTATCATTTTCCTTTTCTATTTGAGGGAATTCTGATCTGAAGCAATAAAATGCTATAATAGATAAAAAATTTTTTTGGGAATTTTTCAAAAAGTTTTACAATTTCAATTATTTTGTAGGTTACACAGGTGTGAAAAGTACATATTTAGATAATAGAAAATGTGTATAAAATGCAAAAATAAAAATATTGCATGAGCGATTATCATCCAAGTACGTTGTCCTATTTTTGCATAACTTATGGATTGTGGATGATATTTATAAAAATTAGAGAATCATGTACAAAAATGAAATATAAACATGGACCTTTTTACAATTATTAAAACGTTGACATGCATTCCAGAACCATACAGCAAAAATATAGGATCTACTTTTCAATTTAACCACGAATATCAAAATTAAAGCTCCTAGCAGGGGCATAGTTGCAACATAAAAAAGTTCAAGATGTTCTGTACAACTTTTCCAAAAAATTAACACTTAAAATACAAATTTATGAACTAAATACTAATACAACAAATCATAGGTAATATTTGCAAAATACCCCCTCGCGTGGGGGGCCACACAAGGTGAGTTGTCATGGACTTCAAGGCAGATATACAAAAGGTAGGGGGCTTTATGCAAGATATCCTAAATTATTTACATTTCAGACTTGATTTTCAATGTTAAATAAAAAAGGTACAAAATGCAGGGACATATGTAAAATTTTTCCCTAAAGAGGAGTAGTTGCAGGTCTAGGAGTGCGCCATGTAGGCGCACTCAAATAAATATGGTGGAGTTGAGGTAGCTTTTCGATTGGCATCAATAACCCAGATTAGATCAAGGTTGTACGTGAGATCCGACGGTACTAAGGGTCAGAGTAAGAACAAGGAAGAACACTTCCATGTCCTCCCTTCGATCATGTGTGTCTCCTCGCTCTGGCCTTCCTTCTACATGCTAAGAAGTCCAGCGTCTTCCTAGGAGTCATCATGCCAAAATGTTCGGGCCCTACTGGGAAGATGCCTAGAGCTCATCCAAGAGTTGGGTTGCTAGGGACTCCTTCAGTACTAGAATCGACCCTCCAGGGGTCTTGAAGGAGGAGTTGTTCAGCAAAGAAGTGTAGGTGAATAGAGGAGCTCCGATGAAAGCGGAGTAGGAGCTCAGATTCACTGATTCTAGATAGATCAAGTTGGATCAAGGCATGGAAAAGGTGAAGCATGCAACATGGAAGATGATGAGCATGATAAGGAGGTCAGAACAGTCGTGGTGATAATGGAACCCTGGCTGGAGCTGAGAGCTCCAATAATCTTTTTTTTTCAATTTTAAGCTAAACTACAAATCTAAAGATAAAATGTAAGACATGAGATTTAAAAAAAAGCCTAAATCTGTCTAGAAATGGGTAAAAAGTGTGCAACTTGTACCTAGGAACTAGAGAACAAAGGCCTCCCTAGAGTATCTCCTTGGACCTTCTCTCCTCCTTCCTCCGCTCCGAAACCTCGGGGGTATAATTGTTGTCACTGAGAATACTCTCACATTGAAAATGGGGACTAAGGGCTCGAAAAGGGATCAAATCGAGGAAGAATATAAGAGGGTTTTATTTATAGACAAAATGGAGGAAGCTTATTAACTTAGGGTTTGCTATAAATCCGAACTATGTACAGATGATCCAGGTCTTAGGTGTGCATTAGAGATGATCGACGGTTGATTTGGTTGAGCAATTGGACTGATTAAAGTGGTTACCGACCCGAGAAGATGGGGAGAAGATGGGGGTCTTCTCACTTTTGACAGGTAGGTGGCCTGAGTCAAAGAGTTAACTCAGTCAGCTAGGGTTTGCTTCCGGTTGGTTTACGTGGACCAACAAGAAAATTACAATGGAAAAATTATTGGTAAAATCAATATTAATTAGATAAGGAATTATTTAGTTTTAGGATATAAAATAAAAATGTTTGTTATTTTATGTAGTATTTAGTTACTATTTTTATTTTATTTTTATGGAGTTATTATTATGAGGTCAACATAGTTTTAGGTTTATTTACTTATATAAAGCTTATTTTATTTTTATTTCGGATTATAAATTTTATTATTTTATGTACTTAATTTATATATTTATAACTTTATTAAGTATACAAATTTAATTTTGTAGTAGGTTAATTTTACTTCTATATTTACATTATACATGGATCACTTCGCATATAGAGTGTTGGAAAAAGGTACACATTTCTTCCTTTGAATGCATTATTGATTTCATCGCACATCAACGTTTCAGAAATCCTTCCTGGTTTTCACTCACGTAAGATCAAAATGATTGGAAATTTTGTTAAATGATTTCCTTGAAAAAAACTCAAAAAAAGTGATAACTATACAAAACTGGGGTTGCTAACAAAAACTCGACCCTAAAGAAATTTAAGGAAAAACCACTGCTCTGGGCAGAGTAACCCTCTCATTTTTTGTTGGTACTTACCTCCAGATAGAGCGGGTGGGGATGTATGCCCATGAAATAGAGCAAAAAATACCTGGACCTTTTCCTCAAGTACCTGTTCATTACTTTTCAGCGTATGGTCACAAATGTAAGGACTTGCCTCCGACCAAAGAAAATCATTTTGGTGTGCTAAGCCTTCGATCTCCCTTTTGGCTTGATATTAAAACCGACATACCGGGAAGATGGTACCACTATTTGGGTAGGTTTGATGATGAACAATGGTAAATAGTGGTGACTCACCCTATGTGATTGGTAGAAAGTAACTTCTCGTAGGTTTAATAAACATAATATTGAAAAGATAAAAGATAGAACTCTTACTATCTCCACTTGTGTCCAGTTCATGAATCATGGGTTTGTATTGTATTTGTTTGTTATTATAAAGATCCTTCCATGACCTTTGTGTTTTTTTCTTCGTTTTCTTATTGTGTTGACCTTCGTGTTCTCGCATCTTTCTTGTTGATATCGAGGATGTCAGATTGGAGCATTTCTCATTCAGACTTTGCAAACTCATTTGACACGCTGGTTCAATCATCTTCTATCTGGGAAGACTGACTTCTCGAGTATTCCTCATTCTCTACCTCACCATTCACCACATAGATCAATCCATTGTTCAATATTGACTCTAATATTGAACTATCCATTGAGACTCCATCATTTTTAGGGACTAATAAAGTGTTGTATACATTTTCAAAAACCGAGATAGAGAACTTGATGCCACTAAAAGTCAAGGGTTTCATGGTTGAGCGTAGCAAGATAAACAACATGATGTTAGGCTCCATACAAACCATTCAGGCATAGTTGATTGAACATGCTGACATCCATGCCGAATTGAGAGACCTTATAATAGAGCTGAGGAATGTCACACAAGATAGGAGAAAGGATGATAGAAACAGTAGAGGATGTGGGAATGAGGGAGGGACAATATCCACTTATTGAGCTAGCGGCTAAGCTTACACTGAAGGATGCCTATAATCCAAGGGCAAGACAGACAAACACATAGATTAGGATCCATACGATTCATGGGCATTTTGAGCTTAAGCCCGTTTATTTATGACTCCCCCAAATATTCCACGGACACGTCAATGAAGAACCATATATACATCTCCAACAATTTAATCACATTTGTGGCATAATACACTACCTGAATGTTCCTTTATAGGTAGTGAAGAAGATAGTCTTCTCATTCAGTCACATGGACAAGGCATTATATGAAGGATACAAAAGAATCCTTAAGAACATCATGAAAGTGTGAGGATCATATTGTATATGATCGAGAATGACTAGTTGCAATAGTTGTTTGATGCATTGACATTTAAAAATAATTATGTGATGAAACCACATGATTCGAGAACACTTCTTGATTTTTTTTCATCCAAAAACACGTAATAGATAAA